>JZLH01S0354829.1:417-13483 GCA_001188425.1 Eucidaris tribuloides
AGAGGTCGCATGTAATTCAGGTAACACGTTGCATGGTACTTGACTTCTAAGGCAACGCGATCTTGATGTTGGATGAGCCGTAAGATGCGAGTATTTTGCTCGTTGATAGCCTGCTCTAGAATTCGCCCTCCTCACAGTTGGAAAGTGGCTCCTTTACACACTTTCCTTGCTTCTTTATATCCAACCGTCCACTCTTCTGACAGATGATACACTCTGCTGGGAGTACGTGCATAGAACGTCGGGAACTGGTGGCCGCCTCTCTGGATCGTAGTTCCCTTCATGGCTTCTTCTGCTCTGGTTCTTCTGATGAATCTGGGGAAAAATAAAAATAAAACGAAAAGAGTAATTAAGTAATAGATATGTGATACGCATATGTACTTTTTTATTCAATTATTGTATGTCAATTAATTCTGGGTTCGCAACAATAAATTTTAGTAATTATTCTAATAATCAACATTCAGTTTCTCGATAACAGTATTAGGAAATTCCAAGTGTGGAACACACTAATTTGCTCGCAAAAATAAACACGTTTTATTGCATTATTATGTAAAACAAACCGTTTAAAAAAAGGGTTATAATGGGCCTGCTTTATATCGTTTAGTTCGGCTCTTTTGTAACCGTAAATAGGTCTGGATCTCTTTTCGTGAATGAAAATTTGGGCAGCATTCCGTCCCTCTAGGCGCTGGCCAGCTTTACTAGCAATACATACACGATGTCATATCAAAGACATGCATTGGTATGTATTGCATCATACACAGTAAAAAATGAATAGTCAGTAACTGCAAAATGACAGGCACAATCCAAACTAGGTCTGGATCTCGTTTCGTGGATGAAAATTTGGGCAGCATTCCGTCCCTCTAGGCGCTGGCCAACTTTACTAGCAATACATACACGATGCCATATCAAAGACATGCATCGGTATGTATTGCATCATACACAATAGAAAATGAATAGTCAATAACAAAACATTGTAAACCGCAAAATGACAGGCACAATCAAATTCCAAAATAGAATCGAACGTGTTAGGTCTGGATCTCTTTTTGTGAATGAAAATTTGGGCAGCATTCCGCCCCTCTAGGCACTGGCCAGCTTTACTAACAATACATAGACGACGGCATGTCAAAGACATGTATCGGTATGTATTGCATCAGATGATGTATTTAATTTTTCTATTTTTAAATGAACGCCATTTTACCAATGGTGGGGGGGGGATCAATTTTTTTTTCAACTCAACTAGACTTAAGTCACATCTAACTCTAGACACTAACATTGCTAAGCCGTGATTACAGGCGACTACATTTTTAATTGCATGTAGGAAATCATTTCTTATTTCAGTTTAGAAAAAACAAACATGGTTATTGATCGGTTGCTCACATGAATTTTTAATCAATATTTGGCACCGTTCATGATCTTGGGCCTTGCCCTTGGCGTAACATGACTAGGCCTAGGCCTATCACAAGTAAATGATCACATGCAATTTCCCGTAAAAATACTCTCAAGTAAACTCACCTTCATCTTCCAGTTCTGCTTTCTTCTGCTTTCTCTTAGCTTGGTCAACCTTTGTTTTATCTGTAAATCGCTGGTAGCATTTTCAATGAAAACTGGCTTGTTGTGGAATTTCATCAACGCTGTCGCTGGTCGTGTCGATCAGTGCCAGAAAGTCAGTTGCAATTTTGGCCTTTTTGCCGTCGGAATGTTTCCAAATCGCAGCACTAGTCAAAACTTTGGCCCACGTTGTTGCATGAAATGCGTTTAAATCATCGTCAGAAGCACTTTTGGAGTGAATAAAACACTTTAATTCTGAACTTGTTGACGAACCAGCAGCCGTAGCGTCGGTCACCATCTTGGTTGTTAACGTAGAATTCGATCGCGAACGAGCCCGAAAATGCTGCCTTCTGATTGGCTGGAATCGCGTAAACCAGAAGCCAGCGTGTTTTATAAAAGCAGTTGTTCACGAATAATAACCATTGAAATAAACGTCAGAATTATTTAATTTTCATCCATTTGGGAGTATAATCGTGAGGAGAACAAAGTGTTTATGCATGTTTTATAATATTTGGAAGGCTATCATGAATTTTGTTTCTAACACCACTGATCAGACCACGAAAAACATGATTAAATTACATGGCCTGCCAACTAGTCATATCTTGCCTCAAAACATTCTGATTATGTTGTATACTTCATTGATATTACCACACCTTAATTATTGCAATGTTGTTTATGCTAATACCCAACCTTCTAAATTGGAATGTCTGCTTAAACTCCAAAAACGTTTTGCAAGACTTTTACTTTTAGTGATTTTATGGCACCATCAAAACCTTTATTTATATCTTTAAACATTCTTAACATATACCAATTGTACAAATACTGTATGGCAAATTTGATTTTCAAAATCAGGCTGAATATAATTCCTGATACAATTTCAAGTGTGTTTGTATTAAATGATAGTGTACACAATTATGAAACCAGAAATAGACATCAATATCATCTGTGGAATATTAGTAAACAATTTGTTTTTCATTCAATTCGACATTCTGGACCATGCGTATGGAATACTATACCAAATGATATTATTGAATCCAAATCGCTTAATACGTTTAAAGGTAAGGTTCACCCTGACGTCAAGTTGGTTTTAACAAAAGCAGAACAATGAGAGAAACATGTTAACGAAGATTTGAGGAAAATCCATCAAAGAATAACAAGAGTTATGGAACTTTAAAGTTTTAAATTTGTGACGTCACATGCGAGCAGCTCCCCATTATGCCATGTGCTATAAATTCCATGAAGTGCTGTTTTCTCAGAAATTTGAAAATGATTTTACCTGTGCATTTAGTATGTTATCATAAGCATTATTTCATACAGGCTTCTATGAAAAAAAAAACATTCAGTTATCATGAACCATTAAAACAATGACAATTTATGGAATTCATATTACATGACATATGAGGAGTTGATCGCACATGAAGTCACCAAATTGAAACTTTGAAACTTCATAACTCTGTTATTCTTTGGTGGATTTTCGCCCAACTTTCATTAATATGTTTCTCTCATTTTTCTGCTATTATTAAAACCAACTTGACGTCAGGGTGAACCTTGCCTTTAAAAGGAAATTAAAAACTCATCTGATAAAATATACTTCATAAATTATTCTACATACATGTGTAATTTCAAATAGAAAACAAGACACTGACCCTTCATAGCTGGAAGGCATCCAATATTATAGATGAGTACCTTCATTTCTGCATTTCTGTAGTTCAGAAACAGCTGTAAACCTGAGTTATTGCATCATCTTTTGTTATTCTCCAGAAGACCCGCCCATGCCATAAGTATTGCAACATACACTATAATGCATGTATTTTGAGTTGAAGGGGTCTGTCTCTAATGATGTGAAGTTATTATTAGAAATGAAAAATTATTTGAATTGAAATCAAGGAATAGGAGATATTATCCAATGCAGGCACGCCCATGACAGAGGGGCTGGGACACAGAATCAAATAATTTTTGCCTCCCTCGAAGACTGGGCTATTTGATTCACTCTAGCATAATAATTTGGCTTTATATTCCCTGGTAAATAGTTTTGATTTGGAAAGATTACCAACAAACAACAAATGCTGATACGTTACTTTGAAGCAGCCTCAAAAAGACAACCACACCCAGCAAAGAAGAAAGTGCCTCCGATCATTGTAACATAGTGGTAAGGAGGAAGCACCCAGCCCCCTAATTACAGATGGCGGCCTTCGCTCTACATCATTATACCCAGTGTAAAGAAAAGTGACATAACAGTAAATTGTAGGATATTTACAATAATAAACCACATAAGTGCAAAAGAATGAGAAATTCTAAGTTGAACAGTCCCTGTCTAAATATGGGGTGTATCCTCCTTTCGGTTGCCTTAATAATCATTGGCGCTTTCTTCTACACTGGGTGTGGTCTTCTTTCTGAAACTGCTTCCAAGTATTAACCCATTGGAGACTAAGTATGAGTCAACTTAATTGTGTTGGGGTCTATGGAAAATGCGTCTTATAGTGAAATCAGATTGTCTCCAATGGGTTAACATTTGTTGGAATTCTTCCCAAATAATCAAAACAGTTTCACGGGATATATGAAACTTAATAACTGTGCTAGGGTGAATTAAATACCCCACCCCTCCAGGGAAGCAAAAGTTGTATTCCCATGCAGGTAACAGTCTTTGGAAATTAATTATGTCTACAGTAACACACTTAAAAATGAATAAAATACAGAATATTGATGTTGGTGGACAACCGGGCCCATAGTTCGAGAAGTGCCGAGGTCAGGATGATGGAGTGCCTCCCCATGTGTACGAACAACGAAAGTTGCTCTGTATGATAAATGTAGTCCTCCATGAAATACCAAGTGATAATATTTCTAACCATCAAATTCCAAGTTGAGCAGAGCAGAGCAGAGATTGTATGTTGTTATCTTTAAACTTAAACATAACATGAGCTATTCATCTCATTGTAACATTGTTTCTAGACTGTGAAGAAGTGCAGCTGTAAATATTTAGAGCTGCTTGAGTTTCTGAGAAAATGAAATGATTGCATAGGCGTACGCAGGATTTTGCAAAGGGGAGTGATCCACCGCGGGCAAATCCTACGTTCAACATTTTTTGACGGAAAATTTTTTCTCCAAAGAAAACCAGAAAATTTCCAAAATCCAAGAAAAATCTATGTTTATTTCTTGTTTTCATGGTTATTTCACATTTTCAAACACCCCCCTATTGACGAAAAAAGGGGGGTGTTTGGGGGTGTTAACACCCCCCTCTTGTAAAAGAGGGGTGTTTGAACACTCCAAACACCCCCCCCCTTGCGTGTGCATATGGAGGATTGTAACTCTGATCTTCAACTAATGTGGTCACAACAAATATGCAGCTGATGAATGTATGTTGTTCTAGAGTACACCGACTCCCAAATCAGTAGCTATTTATTTTATATAATGTGGGAAATTGGCTTGATTGCAGGAATGGGATTGCAGATACTACCATCATTGGAAATACCATATTCTGGTCAGAAATCTTTTGCACACTTTGATTAGGCAGGGTTGGCCGGTAAATACCGGGTGGTAAATACCAGGTGGTAAATACCGGTATTTACTAGTAAATACCGCCTTGTTTTTTTTGACAAAAACGGGAAATACTATAAAAAAGTTATTTCTTGAAGGATAAAAACTAAAAAATGTAGAGATTGTTGTTCAGTTGGTGTGATTCAACACAAAATACAACAAAAAAATAACTTAACTGATGGTGGCGAACTAGGAATTCATTCTGATTGGTTGGACAACTTTTCTACACAGCCAAATCAATACTAAAAGTAGGGAAATCTTAAAATCACCTGCTTTTATTTTAGAAATTTGTTTCAATCATTTCAGTCTGCAAATATCTGAATTGTTCCATAAGTCCAGAACACTTAAAACAGCATACCCCGTAGACAGATATCAATTTAGTCCCTGTATTTTCAGCAAGATGAGGGCTACACCCCACAAAAAAGCTACATGTAACACCTGAATAATGTACAGTGTAGTTCTGTACAGTATGTGAAATAACACTGAATTAAATTATCAAAATTGAAAAGAGGTTTTTAACAGTCTTTTCATTTGAAATTTATCAGTTCAAGGTAGATTTGTGTAAGAAGAGCCCAGATGGAGGGCATTAATTGCCTGTTTAGTTGACCTTGTACAACGTCAAGAGTATACTGCTAGGTATCGTCCACATGATTTCCCGGTATTTCCCAGTATTTCCCAGTATTTCCCAGTATTTCCCGCCTGGGTGGGAAATACAGGTATTTCCCGGGTAATTGCCAACCCTGTGATTAGGAGACTTTGTTATTGACTTGCATTTCCAGCTGGTACAATGTTTTATTTGTTTTCTTCTCTTTTTTTGTCATCTACCTGTGATAGCTTGTGATATTTCAATAATTAGATACATTACAGGAAATATTATTTAAAAAAAGAAGACAAATATGTATGTACATGTATATAAGAAATATGTCTTCCACATGGCTTTTGCCAGATTATTAACTTGTGCGAAATTTAATACATGCAACCAGTAAATCACACTTACAATTGATTATTATTATTATTTCATGAACAGGGTAATCAAGAAACAAAACTGCAGGAATGTTTAATGTACTGTTGTTGAATGACTTTCTACTAAAATCTTAATGTACTTGTGTGTATATAGATGATATGAGTTATATACACCTTTATCCATGTGAATTTTCGTAACTATTGTAATTAATTTACACAGGGTGATGTGGATGAGTTAACAATGGTTCTTCACCTACTATTCTCAGCCGTGATACAACCATGATTAACTGATTAAATGCATGGTATTACAATATTTCCATTTAAAAAAAAATATGAGCTACATATGATTCCTCATGCTACTAGTGTCTTTGATAAGGTATAAAAATGAAGCCCTGAAAAAATTACAGTTCAAACTGATTATTAACCTGTTGGAGAATAAGTATGAGATAACATGTGTTGGTGTCTATGGAAAATGGGGGTTATAACAAAATTAAATTATCTCCAATGGGTTGAGTGCTTTAAGAAAGTAAAAAATCAATGACGGACCCTTCCAGTTTTTCACCATAGACAGCTGTGTCACAGAATTTTTGTTGTCCGAGAATAATTCATGGGCCAATGTTTATCTGTACATATTTTACAAGTGACAGCATAAATAATTGAACCTTTATGTTATAGGGTGTTTATTTCTCCATTCAAACACTGTCAGATATGTCAGATAGCCGCAGTTTTATGATTTTCAAAATAGGACTTCCGCAATGTTATACATGTATAGTGTCTTTGAGTGCAGGATGGGGTCACTTTTTGGGGGGTGTATTTTTTTTTTCAAACCTGGAGGTATAATCAAGATGCAATTACTTCACCATGTACATGTAGTTATCCTGTGAAGTATAAAGTGTATACAAACATGTATAATTCCATGTGTTCTCTAAAAGCTTTTTCTTTTTTTTAATCTGTAGGACATCAAAATAGTGTATGAGTCTATTATACATGTCATTTATCTTTATTTTTCAGACATGCTCATATACAAAATATTTAGTGGTTCACAAAGTAAAGTGGAATATTACTCTCTTTGACTGAATAAAGGATCAACAATATAATCAAAATTGTGGGACTTTTCAACTGCAAAATAATGAATTGTGGGAGGACAGATTTTCATTATTTTCCTCTAAAACATTTACACTGCCATCACTTCATATGTATACAATTCATGAATACATGTTATCATTTGCATATAAACTGAAAAATGTGTGTTTAACAATTCATTGTCAATATTTAGAAATTGATAGCAAATATGTGCTTAGAAAATGTATGATTAGATTATAGTGTTTAGAAATTGGACATCATATGTTTAGTGGTTTGACACAATTAGCCTCTGGACATGTTTACAATGGGATAGCGAGAATGAGTTTTAAACAAGTGTTTTCTTGCTAACAACAGATTTTATAGTGTACACAGAGTATGGTTGATGTACAGTAGTTAGCACTTGAACTACAATCATGTATAATGCAGATACACAGCAATTTACTTTGAAATCATGTTGCAAGATGCCAATGTGTGTCTTTCAATTAATTGAATTACAGGCATGAGAAAAAAAAGTAATACATTGTATATTGCACATTACTATATTGGCGAGTACTACATGTACATACATGCATGGTTACATTCATTGTAGATTTATGTACGAACTTAAGAATCTGTGAATTTAATTTGCATCACGGAGATTTCTTGACGTACTACACTGAAACTGCAATATGGAATTGCTATGATATAGGTTTGTTATGCTGATGTGAAGTATTAACCTCTTCTGTGAGATAGGTATTTATTATGTTGGTATACCTATGTATTTTTATTTTATGACAGTGTATTTGACAAACAACTCTATATAAACATGTGATGTTTTGATATGCAAATTTTCTTTTTTTATGGAACAGTGTGATAAGAAATTGTATACATGTACCGTACCATTGAAATCAATTACCTAAGAAATAGTGTTTTACTCTTTGTGTATATTTTGGCATATTACCGACTTTACTAAAGTGTAAACATGACCACATTGGATTTATAGATATATTGAAATGCTCATTACCACATTATATATTATTGTACAGTATCAAATTTGTTATACATCCATCCATTAAATTAATCACTCTGTTTGTGCAGTCTTGAACATGAATGTGTTAATGTGTTTCTTAAATGTTTCAACTGATTGTAGTTTATTAAATTATGAACCTAACCACATTGGATAATAATGTATACATTTGTGTTATGCAAGTTATAAATAATATATTGAAATGCTCATTACAATAACATATAACCGCATTTTATATTATCGTACAAATGGTATCAAATTTGTTATACATCCATCCATTAAATTTATCACTTTGCCAGAGTTCAGTCTTGAATACAAATGTTTTACTGTGTTTCTTGAGTGTTTCAACTGACTGTAGTTTATGCAAATCAAGAAAAAGAGGCTGAAGAACATTCCACAACGTAGGTGCAGCAATTTCAAATGCCTTTCAAGGAGAGGAGTATAAACTCTGACATTACTGTTTCAAATTCTAATAGCAGACCATTATATGATCTTAAAGAGTATGATGATAAGTTTCTGATAATGATTTAACATAATTTATATGCTAATAAAGCATAGTGGCTAGTGTGGCTGCCAGGTCATTCAGGGATTTTAATGTCAGGAACACATTTCAATATTGAATTGAATTGAATGGAATTGAATATATTATCAAACTGCAATGAACATTATACCATATTTACATATGCATAATGAATTACGACATATAATAAAAAAAAGAGAAACATTTACAGAAAGTATACATTTGTATAAAAACTAAGCCGTTTGATACTATGAGAGCTAAATAATAGCTTGATAATGCTAATCTAATTTAGTCCCATAAAACATTATTTAAAAATGAACATATTGACACTATATACATTAAATAACTACAGACATCAATCATGACATTTATAATCTTCAAGAAGTTAAACTTTTAATTTTCTTCGAAGTGTTTCTTGAAGGACTATCCAGCAAATTCCACTTTATAGGACCTGAATATGAGATACGAATTTGCTTTCCTGATTCATCTTCATATTAAATGTGGAACCGTATTGAGAGCAGTGTAATTTGAGTAAAACTGGATGTTTAATCCGATTGTCCAGCCTTGATGTGGGATGAATCAGAAAAAGTGTACAGGCAGCGCCATGGGGGGTGGGGGAGGGGGGAACCGTCCCCCTATTTTGGCAAAGTAATTAAAATGACAGAGATTGTACTGTTTTATGTAAAAAAAAAATGCGACCCCTCCCATTGTTGTTTGTAAAAAAAAAATGGCAGGCAAAATATACGTTGTCATAGTCGTCAGCCCTGGCCTTGCTTTGGTGTCTTTGATGATCGATGCTCCAAGCCGCCAACTTCATAGTAAGAATGGAAGATGAGTCTGAATTGTGGTAACATTTGGCAAAAAATGAGCTGCACCCAAATTGTGATGACACGTTCGTTCCGTCATTTCTATATTTCGCCTTATGTCAAATCAAATTTCATTTGTTCTTGTTTTTATTTGCTTGTTTTGATCTCCAGATATGTTGTAAACAACATGAGGACTTACGTTGTAAACAACATAAGGGTGAAATCACAATTGTGCCACTTTTGCTAGGGACTGTAGTGAAAGTGGCTTAATTGTGATTTCACCCTTTCGTTTTTAAATATACATTTCTTGAGATTAAAACAAGCAAATTGAACCGAACTAACGGTATTTGAAAGCTAAGACTATGCACTTGGCCAAAAGAGTATTTTCTAATTGTCAAATACGGCGGTTTTCACTTGCTCATTTTCTCTTGAGACACACTCGTTTTTGTGTCCAGTTTGTTAACTAGTCCATCTGTTTTCCCATCTCCCGGCTAGGTGTCCTGCCCACCTCAATTTCTTTGATTTCATGGTTGTGAAAATGTCTTGCACTCCTGTTTTCAATCTTAGCTCGTATAATTTTGGCAGTTTGTCTTTCTTCGTAATTCCCAGAATAGTTCTCTCCATTGCCCTCTCGGACACCCTAGTCTCTTCTCTAGGCGTTTGATTCTTGTCAAAGTTTCAGCTTCATAAGAGAGGTAAGGTATGACTCAAACTTATGCCCTCCCTAATTTTTAAGCTACATGCAGCTCTGTTTTGTACATTGAGAACATTTTTAGCGAAATTCAGATATACCGTTCGCTGCGCGACTTTTAATGCATGCATGTCAGCCCAAAATTTTCCAAAAACCTGATTGCGTGTACAGAAGCAATGCAAATTGTGTTTTCAGCCAAAAATCATAAATGTACGATAATTTCGGGGATAATTTTTACTTTTACTGGTTGAAATGGATTAATTTTAAGCTGTTTATGATAACAAAAGTGTCTCCGACAAAGTTCATCGAAAAACAAAAACAACGAAATATATAAGAAATTCACAAAACAAATAAAATTTATTTGCATAATAGATTACTTTAAAAATATAACAACAATCTTTTTTTTTTTGGGGGGGGAGTTTTACTCTACAGTCTTGTAGTTTACATTCCGGCTCTATGCGCATCCAAATTTACGCTGGCGATCACGCGATCTGCGGGCCGAGATCTGAAACGGGGGGGGGGTGAAATTGACCCCCCCCCCGTAAAAACTGATCTGAAAATTAGGTGTCAAAGTCTGACTCCGGATAGTTAGTGATCTTTGCGGATATTCTGTATGCGTCTGCTGCTTATAGTACAAATATTCAACTTCTCTTTTAAAGTTGATGAGCGATTTCTTTAAATCTCATCTTTCCATTTTTTTTTTCTTGTAGAAAGGTTAATTGGGTATCTTGCTCTTCTCACCCCTGCTGACATTCGTCTCGCTTCATGCATGGCGTTCCTTTTTAGTTTTTCCAGCGAAGTAGAATGATCTGACACGTTTTATGTTTTACTGTTTTACAACATATTCTTTGTGCTTGCCCTTTTGTCTGATATTGTTGTATCTATCTCCATATGAATAATTCAGCTATACTGAACCGACAATATTTTCTTTTCATTTGATGATAAGTTTTGAAAACTTTTCAGCCAAGCATGTTTATCAGTGATATTTGATTCCCGTTGTTTTTATTCATTTCCTGTTCTCTTTCTTACTGTCTTAGACAGTCCTGTGGCTTTGTTTCTGTTTGTTTCCTTTTGCAATTGTTTAGTTCATTTGTGATAATTTCTTCATCGATATTACCTGTAATAACTGAATTACCTTTTTTTTGACTGAAATCGAGCTAATTGTTATGCTTCTTTTGTTTTTGTTAACCAAGAGGGCATTTGAACTAAACAAAATAAGAAATACCTTCCTGGTTCGTAAAATGTTTTAAAAAAATGAAACTTTAAATTTCTTCCAAGTGAAAGAAACAAAACAATGTGTCTTTTGAAATTTACTGAAAAAAATATGAAGTAACAGTTGAAAATACATTAATTACAAAATTCTTCACCTGCACAGAAACAAACAGGGGCGGCGGAACCGGGCGGGGAGGGGGCACTTGCCCCCCCCCCCAAAAAAAAAAAATTGGATAGCAAAAGATGCCCTTTTTTCATAAGGAAGTGTGCCCTTTGTGAAATGACGCATGCCCCTTTTTTCAAAATGAAATGTGTCCTTTGTGAAATGACGCCTTTTTTAGTCTACTCATTTTTGTCGATATTTGTCTTCTTTATATTCATTTCTATGTTTTTCCCCTAACGGGGCACGTATAGGCCTAAAATAGACATAATTAGGTAAATTATATTCAACAAGCATTTTGTGCCTAAAAAGGGCATTTAGCATCTCCTCTCAATGCCCTCATGTGGTAGCAAAATTATGCCAGAAAAACACAAACTGGAAGTATTCGAAATGCGATGTCTCAGGACCATCGCTGGAGTCAAACTGAGTGACAGAATAAGAAATGTTAACATCAGGCAAGAGCTCCACATGGACAAAACCATCACTCAAGAAATTCACAAACGACAACTAAACTGGTTTGGACATGTCGTCAGGATGCCTCATTCCCGACACCCATACCAGGCTTACAGATATGACTTTGCAACCAAAAGACCCCGCGGACGCCCCCCACTCAGATGGAAAGACCAGATAGGATCATCTCAGAGCTATCCCTAAAAGAGGCAGAACATCTGGCCCAGAATAGGACACATTGGAGAAAGATTTGCCACAGGAAGGCAAGGGGACACTCAGTCCTGTGCACATAAGTCAAGTAAGTCACTGTTTGCCCCATCCCCCCCCCCCATTTTAATTGAAAGCGAAAAATGTTTTTTTTTTTCTAAGTTGAATGTGCCTTACCTTGGTTTGAACCCATACTGAGTGCAGTGAAACCTTTATATACGCACATTCGTCACTGGAGGTGATTTTCCTTTTGTTGTTGTTATTGTTTATTCTATGTATTTTTGCCTCTGACTGTCTGATGGAGATAGATAATAGAGAAAGAAAATACTTTGTTCAAAGAACAGGCCCATTATGTACCTAGAAGGGGCATAAGGCTTCTCATCTTATAGAGCCGTCTGTGGTTGCAAAAATTGGGCCCTCTCCATTTTTTTTTTCGTGATTACATGGTACTATTTTATATACTCTTCAAGCGATAAAAAAGTGTTTTTCGTGAGGTAACTTTCTTACGGTCGCCATTTCTATTCTTCAACAAAGAAAATCACCTCGTAAGGAGACGAATGCCCCTTTTTCTTCAGCAGAACTTCAAGTATTCGCAATGTGCATCATGACTTTGTAATAACGAAACTAGTTTATCATCTCTACCCTCACTAACGTATTTGCTCATTAATTCTTATGGATTCGTTTGATGTTCTTCATCTTTTTAATACACTGCAAACATTTTGAGTTGTAATTAGCGCCAGAACAGACCACGAAGCGAGTTTTACAACTTAAAATTTCAATTTTTTCCAAACCGCTCGCTCGCTACGCTCGCTCGCGATATTATGTATATTTCATGTTTTAATGATCAGAAATCCCCTTCAAAAAGGTTTTGCTGAAGTCACATTACCGT
>JZLH01S0354829.1:13508-33472 GCA_001188425.1 Eucidaris tribuloides
AGAGAGATAAATTCCACTGCGTGTCTATTATGATTATGCGTTCGAGTGGTGAATGCAAACAGATAGACCTGCCCCATACTGTGGCGCCGCAGAGATCACTAGTGCATGACCAGTGCGTATTATAACCTCGTATTATAGTGCGTAAAAGAAAGGATCGTCTTCTGTTTGTTAAGAAATTGATATGTCGTCGTCGCTCTATGGGCTATCGCTTACATCATAGTAGCTAACTGTGGCTGCAGAACTCAATCTTCCATGTACGATTAGTATGTTTGAACATCTTGCTTATACCGAATTCCATTTCCGCCAGATGATTCGAAGGTAGTTTTCCCTTAGTCTTTGCCAAGCATCACTACTTATGCTTACTAATATGAGGCAGGAGAATCACTTATCCTTAGTCCCCATCGCGAAGCGCAAATGAATCCATCATTGTTAAACTCGGAGGCATCCATTGATAACGACTGATTCTCTTCGTTTAGGTTTATGACAATTAATTGTGGGATCGAAGACACAACGATGATTCTGATGAGTCTGACAAAAAAACCCCATCTCGTCGTGATGAATCTCCTACCCCTTACAAGTTCGGCATCTCGTTACGAAATTCAACTTGTATGCTACTACGGTCACTTGCTGAAAGGTGTCACCCGCTCCTCTGCTGGAGGAGAGGTCTGTGTTCCTGGAAGTTGGGTTGTTCGTTAGTCCATTGTTTCACTAATGAATGAGGCTGATTGTCCTCTTCAGAGTTTCAGTTTGGTTCATCAAGCAAGCTGAAAATTTAATGAAACGATCAAATCAAGTCAATCAATCAAATCATATATCACCAAGTCAACAACCACTTCACATCACTCACTCACTCACTCACTCATTAATTAATTCATTCATTCACTCACTCAGCTGAATCGATCAACTAAAATCAAACCATCAAATATTTCAATCAACACGTGGCGCACGTTACATGAACAAATTCAGTTGAATTTACTAAGGAAAAAAGATACACACCCAACTGTAGAAAGTAGAAATATCATACCATGTTTACACAATATGAAGTAAAAATGCTGATAAACTGTCACACCTCAAAAACGTGGTAGTGTGCACAATATTTACTAATCATCTTAACAGTGAATAATCCCATTTTGTATATCTGAAAATTTCAAATGTATAGAACAAACATTATGCAGTATATCGATCAAAACTAAATCATCCTGCAAATAAAGTCGGGGAATCTGAGTATGAATTCATTTATATCTCCTGTTTGGTAATAATAGTCAATGCAATTGTGGTATCACAGAAAGATATTTAATTTTCTTTAAAATGAATACCATACATATTATGATTATGCCATCAGGGAAATGGCAGTATCCTTAAAATGTGGGTGCTTATCTTAAAAGTATCTAAAGCTTACTCATCAACAACAACAGAAAATTGGTGATCTACCGAACTTTGGCATTTTGCAGCTTTTCAATTTACACTTTTACACCACATTGGTAAGATACAACCCTTTCCTATATAGCATAATCATAACAAGTAGGATATTCTAACTTTAAAGAAAATTAAACAATTTTTTCCCGAATAATACCTTACTTGCATTAATTATTACACGAACGGGAGATATAACGATCAAACTCAGATTTTCCAAAAAAATTTTTGATGATATTATAGTAGAATCAAATGATCTTACCACCTCCATCTCTTCTTTACTTTCTTCCTTCAATTCAAAGTGTTTAATTTTTCGATAAGATAGATCTAGGAGTTACGTCAAATCTGTATTCTCGTGATCGCATACCTTCTTGATGTAGCAGCAATCAAAGTAGCTGTCATAGGCTGTTTTTATCTCGTCCTTTTCCTTGCGATGCGATAATTATCGGATGAGAGAGAAAATAGTAGATTCCTAGCTCCGGACGACGTGATTGACTCTGCGACATGATCACCGAGAAGAAGGCGGTAAGTTGTTTCCGGACTTCTTTCCTCTTCGATCTCGTTTAAGCCCTGGTGGTGCAACTCGAGCGTCGTTTGAGAGTTTCGATTGGCTAATTGCGCCATTCCGACTGAGATCCTTACTTATAGCTGGAACCAAGAAAAGCGGTGTTCATAACCCCAAACTAAACGCATTGATGATACCACCTGTGGTATTTTGAGTCAAGAATGTCGAAATATCGCGTAGCTATTACGGTCGGGAAAGTGCCCATATTTTTGGGAAAATTGCTATTGTTGGTAATTCGTATATATAGCATGACTGTAGGCATTGTATTGACATATAGTTCTAATTGACAGAGAAGTTCAATTCAAAATTCAAATGAAAGCGATCTTTGCTAAGATAAGGACATCATGCGTCAAATGTTACTACAATTCTTCTTTTTGAATGAAGCATGAAGGATATAAAGCGTCAAATGTCTCAGTGCAAGGTGAACAATGTTCCCTGTTGTTGTGTCAATTGACATACACGCAAATATAATTACCCGATAAACACACTACACATGCACACACACACACACAGACTTTCATTCATGCACACATCATCACACACATCACACACACACACATCATTCACACACCACTATCACACTACACACTACACACACACAATATCATCACACACACCACACATCACACAACAGACACACACATCACTGCATAACAATACATCACATACTATACTACACATCACACAAACTGCACATTCAAACATCACACACACACGAGACTGCACACACACATCATCAAACGATGCCAATACACACACTTCACTCACATCACACGACACATCGTCGCCCGCTGGCAGAAGGGCGTTAGCATAAATAATTCATGAGTGCGTTAACAGTAAAAGCTTGTTAACGTGACAACCAATTGGCTTACTTAAACATTGAATATTCAAAGTATTGGGTATCTTAGATCCGTCTATCAGTACGGTAACCAAAGGCTAAAATATGTGAATAAGCTCTACGATGTCAAAATTAGAAGCTAATTTTACTGTTTAACGGGCCATTCTGCTTAAAGAGCATTTGCTAATGACCTGTCCGCCAGCCATGTGATCTGTTTTAACGCCCATTCTGCAGCTCGGGCGACACTACAGCAATCACACACATCACACACACACACACATCACAACACACAACGCATCACACACAATAATGATAATTTAACTATTTTCCACGGACATCTCCGGTTGAAAGTGAGGAAAATTTAAATCTATTAAGTCACTATAAGTTTTCATGAAATAGTTCTTATTGTTTTAATAAACTGGTTAGTACTATATTAATTGGGTTTTGTTAATTTCTATCATGACTTCATAATTTTTCTCCATGTTTTAAATTTTCTGTGAAAAAGTTATCTGCATGCTTCATTGGCAACGTATTTTTTCATCACTTTGTGTTCAAGTATTCCACATCTAGGTCCATCTAAGCCAAATATATCAGACTAAGGACTGTTCAAACAAGGTTGAATAGTAATATTTCAAACATTGTTGAGTATCTTTTTTATTAACTAATTTATGGATAGGTAAGGGATATTGGACATTTGCAAAATTTCACAACTACAATCAATTCATACAATTACATTGCTGAATGTAATCTCACCTGATTCGTTACATGCAACTTATTAAAGTGATAGTCTAATTGAGCTTTCAATTAAATAACATAAGTCAAACTGTTGATATTCTGAGGCTACAAAGTGTGTTCAAATGAAACAATAACCATCCTAGAATAGATATGCATGAATAAACAATTTGCACTCCGGTGAGGATTAAATGGGAGCCCTAGATCTATACGGATTCTTGGATGAAATGGAGGTGAATTCGGTCAATTTGAGTGCTTGTCGATTTTTCATCTAAACACTAATCATCGCTTTGAAATACAGTTTTTTTAGGGCTTTATTTCTAGATCTATGATAAAGACAAGTCCTTAGTAGCATGGAGGATTATGTAACTCCCCTTTTATTTAAATGTGGTCATGTCAACCTGATGCTTTTAAAAGTCAAAGAAAAATTATGTACATATCTGCATATCCTTACTAATTCCTAACCAAAATGCAGTTTTCACTTCGCGCATGCCTTTTCTGTGATTTGAAGCTGTCATAACACATCTATTCACGTCTTTTGAACACGAAATAATGTTTTGTGTGCTCTTTAATTATAATAGATGTAATTTATGGATTATTTTTTGTTCCAGTGGCTGTGCGAACGTAATTTCGTTTGGGGGGGGGGCAAAGCCAAAAAAGGTCAACTTATAGCCTATTATGTCAATAGGGGCATTGGGCGCAACAGAATTTTCACCATCAATTAGGTGTTTGCTTGAAGATTGCTGTTTTTTAGGGGCGGCAATCTAACTCGATTACCCAACCTTTTAAAATGGTGTTCCGAATTGAAACTATATAACTAATAGCCACACATTAATCGCAGAACGAGTCGGTAGCGATGCGGCGTTTGAGAAAATTTAGAATATTTTAGTTGCAAAACTCGCAAATGTGGTTCCTATTTCTTGGCGCATAATTACAGCACTTGATTTTTTTTTTGTAGTATTTAAAAAAAATAAAGAACATCTGTCCTAATAAACTTTTCATTGCTTGAAAGTAGGCTGTTTCTTCACGGTAATTTTGTGGGAATAGACCACATTGCGAGTTTTGCAACTTAACATTTCTAAATTTTCTCAAACCGCTCGCTCGCTACGCTCGTTCGCGGATTATGTGTAGGCCTATAGATTTTATGTTTCAATTCGGAACCCATTTTAAAAAGGTTGGGTTCGAGTTAGATTGCCGCTAAAAACAGCATCTTCAAGCAAACACCTAATCTGATGGTGAAAATATCTGCTTGCGCCCAATGCCCCCTTTGACATAGGCCTATAAGTGCCCTTTTTTGGCTTTGCCCCCCCCCCAAACGAAAATACGTTCCGCCGCCCCTGGAAACAAACCAATAATCCATAATACATCTATTATAATAAAGAGCACAAAAACATTATTTCGTGTTCAAAAGACGTGTAGATGTGTTATGCACTTCAAAATACAGAAAAGGGCATGCGCGAAAGTGAAAACTGCATTGGTTAGGAATTAGTAAGGATATGCAGTATGTAATAAATTTCTTGACTTTAAAGCCATAGGTTGACAATGACCACAATTTAAATAAAAGGGGAGTTACATAATCCTCCATGCTCTAAGACTTGTCTTTCATGAGTCTAGAAATAAAGCCCTAAAAAACTGTATTTCAAAGCGATGATTTAGTGCTTTAAAAGTGAAAATCGACAAGCACTCAAATTGACCGAATTCACCTCCCCATTTCCTCCCATAGACTCCGTATAGATCTAGGCTATTTAATCCTCCACCGGAGTGCAAATTGTTTATTCATGCATATCTATTCTAGGATGTTTATTTGTTCATTTGAACACTACTTTGTAGCTCAGATATCAAAGTTTGACTTTGTTTTAATTGAAGCTCCACATGTTAGCCTATCACTTTAATAAGTTGCATGTACGATCAGGTGGATACCTCAGCATGTAATTGTATGAATTGTGTGTTGTGAAATTTGCAAATGTCCATATCCCTTACTATTCATAATTAGTTAATAAAAAAAGATAATCACAATGTTTGAAAATTACTTTCAACCTTGTTTGAACAGTCTTATAGTCTGTATATTTGGCTAGATGGCTAGATGTGGATACTTGAACACAAGATGATGAAAAAATAACGTGCCAATGAAGATGCAGATAACTTTTTTTCACAGAAAATAAAACATGGGAGAAAAATTATGAAGTCATGTAGAAATTAACAAAAACCAATAATATAGGTACTAACCGTTTATTAAACAATAAGAACTATTTCATGAAACTTAAAGTGACTATAGATTTTCCTCACTTTCAACCGGAGATGTGTGAAAATTGTTAAATTATCATTATTTGTGTGTGTGTGTGTGTGTGTGTGTGTGTGTGTGTGTGTGTGTGTGTGTGTGTGTGTGTGTGTGTGTGTGTGTGTGTGTGTGTGTGTGTGTGTGTGTGTGTGTGTGTGTGTGTGTGTGTGTGTGTGTGTGTGTGTGTGTGTGTGTGTGTGTGTGTGTGTGTGTGTGTGTGTGTGTGTGTGTGTGTGTGTGTGTGTGTGTTTATCGGGTACATTTATTTGCGTGTTGTCATTGACACCAACAACAGGGAACATTGTTACCTGCACTGAGCCATTTGACGCTTTTATCCCTTCATGTTCATTCAAAAAAGAGAATTGTGTACTTTGAACGCTGTGTCCTTTCTTAGCAAGTCGCTTCATTTGACATTTTGAATTGAATTCTCTTCAATAGACTTATGTCAATACAATGCTACAGTATGCTATATTACGAATTACCAAAATAGCAAATTTTCCCCAAAAATATGGGCCTTTCCCGACCGTAGACCTACGGTATTTCGACATTTTGACTCAAATACCCCGGTTGGTATCATCAATGGTATAGTTTGGGGGTATGAACAACCGCTTTCTTGGTTCAGCTATAAGTAAGGATCTCAGTCGGAATGGCGCACTTGCCACGTCGAAACTCTCACGGTCAGTTGCCACCAGCGGTTAAACCGAGATCGAGAGCAAAGGTCCGAAACAACTTCCGCTCTCTTCTGGTGTCTGTCGCAGAGTCAATCAGTTCGTCGGAGCTGGAATCTCTTATTTTCCTCTCATCCGATATTATCGCCTCGCAAAGGGAAAAGGACGAGATAAAAACAGCCTTGCAGCTCTTTGATGTGCTAATCAAGAGAGATGCGATCAACGAGAATCAGATTGACGTACTCCTAGATCTTCTTTCGAAAATTAAACACTTTGAATTGAGGAAGAAAGTGAAGAAGAGATGGGGTAAGATCATTTTCTATATAAACTCATCAAAAATTTTTTGGAAATCTGAGTTTGATCGGTTATATCTCCCGTTTCGTAGTAATAATTAATGCAAGTAAGGTATTATTGGAAAAATTGTTTAATTTTCTTTAAAGTGATATCCTACTTGTTATGATTATGCTATTAGGAAAGGGTAGTATCTTAAAATGTGGTGTAAAGTGTAAATTGAAAAGCTGCAAAATGACCAAAGTTCGGTAAGTCACCCAATTTTTGTTGTTGTTGATGAGTAAGTTTAAGATACTTTTAAGATAAGCACCACATTTTAAGATACTGCCATTTCCCTGATGGCATAATCATAATATGTAGGGTATCATTTTAAAGAAAATTAAATAATCTTTCTGATGATACCAAACTTGCATTGACTATTATTACAAAACAGGAGATATAACTGATCATACTCAGATTTCCGAACTTTTTTTGAGGAGTTTAGTTTTGTCGTATACTGCATATGTTTGTTCTATACATTGAAATTTTCAGTATACAAACTGGGAATTATCACTGTAAATGATTAGTAATATTGTCAACACTACACGTTTTGGGGTGGAAGTTTATCAGCAATTTTTACTTCATATTGTGTAAATGGTTGATATTTCTATTTCTACGTGGGGTGTATTTTTTTCCTTGTATTCAATGATTTGTCTGTAAGTGCGCCCGTGTTTGATTGAAATATTGATTGGTTGATTAGTTGATCGATTCAGTGAGTGAGTGAATGAATGAATTAATTAATGAGTGAGTGAGTGAGTGAGTGAGTGAGTGGTTGTTGATTGAGTGATATATGATTGATTGATTGATTGATTGATCGTTTATTAATTTTCAGCTTGCTTGATGAACCAAACTGACTCTGAAGAGGACAATCAGCCTTTCATTGTGAAACAAGGACCGAACAACCCAACTCCAGGAAACACAGACCTTCCTCCAGCAAGAGGAGGTGACACCTTTCAGCAAGCTGACGGTAGTAGCATACAAGTTGAATTTCGTAAACGAGATGCCGACTTGATAAGGGGTAGGAGATCTTCATCACGACGAGATGGGGTTGTTTTGTCAAGCTCATCAGAATCATCCGTTGTGTCTTCGATACCCACAATTATTGTCAATAAACCTAACGAAGAGAATCAGTCGTTATCAATGGATTGCTCGAGTTTAAACAATATGGATTCATTGGCTCGCGATGGACTAAGGATAAGTGATTCCTCTGCTCATAGTAGCATAAGTAGTGATAGCTTGGAAGATAGGGAAAACTCCTCCGAATCACTCCTGGCGAAATGGAATTCGGATAAGCAAGATGTCAAACATACTAACGTACATGGAAGATTGAGTTCTGCCAGCCACAGTAGTACTATGAGTAAGGATAGCCTAGAGGACGACGACCATATCAATTTCTTAACAACAGAAGACGATCCTCTTTTACGCATATAAATACGAGGTTATAATACGCACTGGTCATGCACTAGTGATCTCTGCGGCGCACAGTAGGGGCAGGTCTATTGTTTGCATTCACACTCGAACGCATAATCATAAAGACACGCGTGGAATTCTCACTGAGAGGAAAATCGTATCTGTGATTGTTTTTGCCAATTCCGCGAGCCTTATCCTAGCCAATAAAATTTGATTTTTATATTCTTAGAATCCTCAGACTTTCCACTACATATCCCCATCGTCAATATATTTATGGATCTCGCACTTTCATTTTATGAAGCGGCAAAGACAGAAAAGGTGAGAAAAACGGGGATCTTCCACGTGATTTTTTTACCAAAAAGGAAGTCTTTAGACTCAAAACCGCGGGTCATAATGTTGACTTTGGTCAAATATTTTGATCTTATCTTGAAGAGAAATCTTTGATTATCATAAATCTCGTGTCAATAGTATATCAAGCTTGTAGATTTGTTACAATGGTAAAAAATGAGCCAAAAAACGACGGTTTTAGTTCCAATTGACCATTGTGTTGCAAAACTCTAGACTATGAAGAAAGTAAAAGATCGCTTAGAAATTGATATGAAAGTCAGAGCATCTTTCAAAGACAAAGAATCATTAAACCCCTCGGCAAGTGCGCCGACAGCTAAAACAACTACGAACTTATCGGTAAGAGTAAGTAGTAACAGTCGCATCAGTAAAGATAGCTTGGAGGAGGACGAGGGAACACCTCCAACCCCCCTTACAGATTCAGAGTCCTTTCCCTTCTTGTCGAACGCATCAACAAGCGCATGGTTATCATTACGAGTAAGCTCTTCAAACCGCAGCAGCGACATAAGTAAGGACAGCTTGGAGGATGAAATGTCTCCAGAGAAGGAGCAGGATCCACCTGAAATCATATCATCCGAACAATTCGATGAAGGTAATTTTTATCAAGATAATACGACGAGCATTCAAAATTTCAAGAACAATGACGCTCTTACAACACCTTCAGAAGGTCATACCTCTGTTCCTTTACCAGTACAAGAGGCAACACGTGCCTTCCATAAAGTTCAAATTGTATCTGTAAAAGAAATTGGTGGTGAAGATTCACATGCTGAATGTGAAGCCTACAGGACGTCGTTGGCTAGAATCGAAACGAACGAGAAAACCCATTCTGCCAGTACGATGAGCAAGGATAGTTTGGAAAATTGTAACATTGAAACAGAGCTTGACCATCTTGGAAACGACGATAAGATTCAGCTTTGATGCTCAGCCGCAGGAACTGGATGACATCACGGAGCGCCCATAGAAGAATCGAGTAGTGATGTTGAGAAGTCCACAATACCACAGATGTGGAAAACGGCAATGTCATTATCGGCAGGATAGGGTTGCAAGCGACTGGTGAAGTTGATTCCCGAAAGATTGCTGCTGATCAAACTGAACAAACACGACAGATTTTCAAAAATGAATTTTTGGTTCTTCTAGGGGGAAACCCCATAAAAAAAGTAGGCTTATCGACCTTGTGACATATACGATCCAAGTGAACGTGTAAACTTATTTTTATGAACATCTGCAACAGAAAATGAGGAAATAAAACAAGTGAGCATACACTAAGGTTTCCCAGAAGAATTCCATCTCAAATAATACACGTTAGCTACTTAAATTGTTTTTTGCTGATGTAGAATTCTGCAATGTGTAATACAACACTTACCACTAGTGTACTGGCACCATACACACTTCCTTGCAACGGGAGTCGGCGGTAAAGGGTATATCGTTTTGTACAGAAAGATCACATACTGCTTCACATAGATGAAAGAACTTCTGAGAAAGGGGTTCTTCTTTTATAAGACAATGTGTAAGAATATGAAAGGCACCGCATGAATGGTATTTGCAAGAACTGAAGAAAGTGCTCATGTTCATTCACATGCAATAAGATAACTGACCCAGGATTTCTGTTGCTACTACAATGCAACATTGACGCTCTTCAACGATCATGCCACAAGACATGGAACATCGAGAACTGGACTATTGGCTCTTTCAGAATGTTCCGTTGTCTTTCATTCGTTCATTTATTTATTCACAAACTAGGTACGGCATAAATTGTAAGGAATACTGAATGAATGCTGTCTTCGAATTGAGGATTTTTACTGCGTTACTTCATATTTATTGTAATAGTATTTTACAAGACCTCACGGTAAAGGGAGAGGAACTTTGTTGAAATGCTTTTTCACTATAAGTTTTAAGACAAAGGGTCAATAAACCGCTTGAATACTAAGCGGTAAATGTCTAGTTTGTATAACTTTGTTGATGGTATGACTTTGATATTTGATGTTGGTAGCTTTGTCTTGACAGAAATGACTGAAAGTAGTATTTTCATTTTTCTTCAACGACCTGTTATGTAATGAATAGTCACTGCGTATGGTTGACATACCGGGGTGAAGGGAAACGTTTATTAGCGTTTAATCACGTGCAAAATCGATTTAATTTCATTTTTATCATTTCATTTTTAGTTTGTGACCTCTATGAAATTAAATGTTTAGCTTTATTTATTAGTAAATAAAGAAATTTCATCTTGTCATTTGAATAATTTCGTAACGTATATAAGCGAAATATTTCTGTTTCCCTCATTACATATTCTTTTTTACACGGATTTGATTATATGGTTCGCATTATCTGACATTTATCGGCATTTATGTTACCGTTGGTGCATGAAGACTATAACTGGGAAGTGAAAAACACTGTAAAAACTACGGTGCCAAAAACAACACCAGTCGGTGTTGTGAATGGTGTTGAAAATTCACCATGGAGTTTGAATATAACACCAAATATAACAAACAGAATGTGCTGTAATAATACGAATGGGTGTTGAACTAACACCATGAATTCAACACTGGTGTAAAATGCTTGGTGCGGTCCTCTCACAACACCGACGGGTGTAATTTTAACACCACCGTTTTTGCAGTGAAGAGAATCCAGGCAGACTAGAATGGATGGCGGAGAGTGAAGTGTGGCAGAAGGGTACCTGCAAGAACAAAGGGAAGATCTGTAGGACAGTAATTAAACCAATCATGGTGTATATACGGGCTTGAGACAGTACCTATTACAAAAAGGCATGCGCTCTGAAAAATTCCGGGTCAGTCTGACTCGGAGAAGGATCCGTTGGGGGCACACCCGGAAAAGGGTCAGGTTTGACCACATTCCGGGTCAAGTTTGACCAATATCCAAGTCAGTTTGACTCATATTTTGGTCAACCTTGACCCGGAATTTGGTTAAAATTGACCCTTTTCCGGGTACACCCCCAACAGATCCTTTACCGAGTCAGTCTGACCCGGGATTTTCAAGAGTGTGGAAGAAGAGTTTGGTGTGCCAGAAAGAGTTCATCAGAAAGATACATAATATAGGAAGGTTTAGAGATAAGGCAAAAGAGGGAATACTGCGTGGTTAGGACATGTCCAAAAGAGAGATGAAAGGTACATAGGGAGAAAAATCAAATGTTGGAAATGGTGCCACAAAATAGATAGGTAGACCAAAAAGGTGGCTTATGGACGTGGTAAGAGAGGATATGAGAATGACTGGTGTGAAAGAGGAGATACAGTTACAGTTACAGTTACAGCTCAGGTTTTATTTCTTAATCAAATAAAAAAAACACAACGGTTCACAAATAGTAAGTACAATGCATAAAAATTATACAGTTTGAATATTAACAATTATTGAAAAAGAAATAGGAGACACCAGAAAGTTTATAAAACCTGATTTGCTAGGTCCCCAATACTTAAAAATCAATTAGTGAATACATAATTCATAATTTGTGACCAGTCACCACGATACCCTGATAAAGTCGCAAACCTTTTAAAACATAAAAAAGAAGGATACAATTGATGACATTAATATGAATATTATATATTGTGCACTTTCCTTAAGTTCGGGGCATGCGACTTCACCAGGGATTCGCGGTGGCTGATCATATTTTAGAGCTACATACGTTGTAACAATTGACATGATTAAGGTAACATTTACACACATAACACACACGCAACACACACCACTCATTACACTCACAAAGCTAAATACATTAATTGGCGAGTGAAATACAATTATGTAAAAACAGTCGAAGTGGTATGATTAGATATCACAATATTCATTAATAATTAATCATTTAAGCTTTACTTGCTAACGTTCGAACATGAAGTTATGTCATCGGACAGATTATTCCAAATGCGTGGACCTGAATGTTTAAAAGAGTAAAGCAGGGATTGACTAGTAACTACGGGATAATGGAATTTAGTTCGTAATCGTGTATTGTAATTCAGGATATTATCATTACACTGAAATAGATTCAATATATTTGTTGGTGCGAGATTGTGCTTTATATAGTACATAAAGGTTGCAGTCTGTAATTTATGAATGTCGTATATTGTTAAAGTTTTTAATCTTGAAAATATAGAGCGAGATGGGGTCCTGAAAGGGGAATTGGTACATATACGTAGTGCTTTCTTTTGGAGTTTGGTTCTAATTTCGTAACACCTGTATTTGCCCATATAACATTACAGTACTGAATATAGGGGAGAATAAGTGCGTTGTAAAGCATAAAAAGTTGTTTTTCAGGGAGTACGGCACGAAGTTTACATAAGATACCAATATTTTTAGATATTTTACTACTTATAGAAATACGATGGGCATTAAATGTTAAATTATCATCCAGTATAACTCCAAGAAATTTTATAGAGGTAGATACATTTAAGTATGCTTCATTCATTTTAACCGTTATTTCATTGAGTCCATGAGAAATATTAGATTTACGGAAATACATTACATTCGTTTTATCGTAATTATAATCAATTTATTGGCTTCGAACCAGTCAGTTATTTTACAAAGTTCATCATTAGTTTTGTTGAGTAGTATATTAAAATACGGATGTGTTGAAATAATATTCGTGTCATCCGCAAATAAAACAAAATGAAAGAAAGACGAGGTTTGGCAAAGGTCATTAATGTATAACAAAAATAACAGGGGGCCCAGTATGGAGCCCTGGGGGACCCCACACTGGACCTTTGAATACGATGAATTGCAATTATTATAGGAAGTAAACTGATATCGATCATTTAAATAACTTTGAAACCAATCCCACGCAGTTCCCCGAATCCCAAGATATGGTAATTTATAAAGAAGAATTTCATGATTAATTAAATCGAACGCTTTCGTCAAATCAAGAAATATGCCGAAAGTGTGGTGGTTATTTTTTATATTATTCAAAAGTTTGTCATGAAGATCAATTAGTGCATATTGACAAGAATTACCCGCCCTAAAACCGTACTGAGAATTATTTAAAAGATTATTTTTATTTAAGTGGGAAATTATTCTGGCGTAAACAATTTTCTCTAATATTTTGGAAAAGCAAGGTAACAAGGTAATGGGTCTCTAATTGGAGAATAAATGCTTATCACCTTTTTTAAAAACAGGGGTTATCTTACCAATTTTTAAGTTTTGGGGGACCTTTCCTGACAATAGAGATAAATTAAAGATATGTACTAATGGTGAGGCAATAGAATGAATTACTTTTTTTATAAGAAAAGAACTGATATCAAAACCTGTGTTTTTGCTTGTTTTAAGTCTATTAACAATTTTGATAATTTCTGATTCATTTGTGGGACGAAAAAACACCGATGTTCTACATGATTTATTGAAATAATCACTAAAGTGGGTATTAGTATATTGTTGTTTGCTTGATGCAATATTTGAAATATTTGAAAAGTAATTATTAAATTCGTTTGCTATTTCTTCATCATTTATAATTTTCTTGTCATTTTTCATAAAGAAAGAAGGAAAATTGTGTTTATTATTTCTGCCAAGGAGGTTATTTATAATTTGCCATACTTTTACCAAATTGTTTTTATTTACTTGTAATAAATCACAAAAATATTGCTTTTTAGCTGCTTTCAAAAGCGTGTTTAATTTATTACGGTATTTTTTAAATTTCATTTCTACTGATTTATTACGTTTTGTACAATATATTTTATATAATCTATTCTTTTTATTTATGCATTTTAACAATGAGCGAGTTATCCATGGTTTTCGTGGAATATATTTCTTCGTAGGTTTTGGCTTAAGTTTGCAATTATGATCAAAAACCTAATTAAATTTTTCTACAAATCTATCATAAGCATGTTCAACTTCAGAGGATGAAAAAATATCGTTCCAATTGACAGCGGATAAGCTTTTATTTAACAAATCTAAAGTTTCTGAATTTATGCGTCTTCTCTCGTAGTTTGATTTGGGTGCTTCATATTTGTTCGGAAGTGTATTTTGAGTTATTGAAAAGACGGGCAAGTGGTCTGTAATATCACAATAAAGTATACCAGAACTAATCTGTTTGGCACATACATTTGTTAAAATATTGTCTATTAGTGTAACGGAAGAGGTAGTAATTCTTGTAGGCTTATTAATCAATGGACGAAAACAATTATTATATATAACATGTATAATATTTACAAATTCATTAACACAATTCATTGATGAATAATTTAGTAAATTTATGTTTATATCTCCCATAATATACACGTCTTTGTTTTCGTTGGCAACATTTTGAAGACAATCATTGATATCATTGTTGAAGTCGGAAATATTCAAACTTGGATCTCGATAAATAACTGCAACAATTATATTTTTCCGGCCAGTAATATTTATTTCAAGAAATAAAGATTCCCATAAATTTGGTGCTAAAATAAGATCTGGTCTTTCAGTAATATTTAGTGAGTTATGAATTAAAAATGCTACACCGCCACCCTTACTCTTTATCCTGTCGCTATGAAAAAAAAAGGAATAGTTTTCCAGTTTGAATAAAGTTACGGGGGTTTTGGTATGTATCCAAGTTTCACTGAATCCGATTCCTGAAAACGTTGCATCCATTTGGGTTATAAAATCATGTATGGCATCAAAGTTCCGGTATAAGCTGCGCGAATTGAAGTGAAGTAAATTCAGTGTATCATTAGTACAAGAAACGTTGATATTGTTAAATTCGTTTGGAAGCCAGTAGTTATTTGGAATATCAAAGTCAAAAAAGTTATTATCGGGATCGATGTTGTCAGGAATATTTCCAAAATCAGTACAAAATGTATCTTCATTTGGTTTATCCGTGAATGTGTCAAAACATTTTTCATTACATCTATTTACCACTTCATTCGGATTATAAAATAAGTTGCCAAATTCATTGTCTGTTATTGAACTAAAAGGAAAACGAAAATCACACTCTTTCATTCAGAAATAAAACAATACAAACATTGGATATTAAACTACCGCTTACATTAATCAAAATAAACACATTTAGTATAACACATTGGATATTAAATTACCGCTTACATGAATGAAAATAAACACACTTAGTATAAATGAAATAAGTTAAAGGACATGATAGGATGCATTTAAAGTTTGCGATAATAATTATTCAAAGTGACATACATTTCTACAGTCGGTTGAGTTCACAGAATAGACGCCTGTGTAGAGATTCGCTATATGATGACCCCTAATTCGTGGAATTCAACCGAAAGAGTGCATATATGGCTGTAACAAAAATATGTACTGTATTGTATTGTAATTTATTCCATCACTGTCTATAATTCGCAATATCGATAGCTTACTTTGTCCTTCATGTTTCGAGAACTGTTCTGCAACTAAATTCACACAAATGTATCATAAAATTTTGTCTCTAACCAGATTTTTTTTGCAAGTTATACCACTCGAATACCCTCTCTGCTTAGGGCTATAGCTACCTAAACTCGACATGTTGTTCTTTACCTTAAAACATTTTCAACATCCCATTATTGAAACAGTAACTACTCACTATTGTAACTGTAAGTCACTCGGAGCCAAAGGGGTGCATTGAATAGACCTATGCGGCAAAGCAAACAACGTATTGAAATTTGTTTGAATGTTTGATTTTTGTGAAATATGTTCCGCTTTCCAGCATCAGCGCCGGAATGCTGTTTGCATTTATACACAATAATACTGGAGTGACGTCTGTGATTTATTTGAAGATTTATGAATCATGTATTAAAAGGCAATGTTGACGATTCTATACATGGCGTTCGGTGCTATGCGGCAAAGCAAACAACGTATTGAAATTTGTTTGAATGTTTGATTTTTGTGAAATATGTTCCGCTTTCCAGCATCAGCGCCGGAATGCTGTTTGCATTATACACAATAATACTGGAGTGACGTCTGTGATTTATTTGAAGATTTATGAATCATGTATTAAAAGGCAATGTTGACGATTCTATACATGGCGTTCGGTGCTTTTTGTGTGGTGTTCACGAAAACCTGTCCATGGTTATGTCATCATGGTCATAGTACTAGCATGGCACTCGGCATCCGAAGTCTTTTACCTATCAATGGAATAGAATTAGGCAAAAGATTCGGGTGTCGTATGAGACTTCTCTGCGTCCCGTACGACACACAATATATTATCTCCAATTCAGTCAAAGGGGGAGTATCGATTCAGTATCTAATCATTATGCATTTTACATGTGTCATAATTGTGTCAATTATATCTCATTTGGCGTTTGATTAATTTGATTTGATTTATTTCTCATTTTTTTTTCAAACTGATATAACAAAGCAATACATTGAATTCTAAAACTATATAACATCAATGAGAAAAACAATGATCAAATGTGATCAAATGTGTACAAAACGGTTACATGAATGCTACCTGCAGTTTCATTTAGTATGGTCAAGATATTAAAAAAATATTGTAAAATTATCACAACTTTGTAAGTACAGAATAGACCCATTTCGATTATTTTTGCCAAACGTTTGGCCTGTCGTGTACTTCAAGATAAACACTGCTGCAACAGGTCTTTGTCAATCAAGACAGATATTTCGTTTGCGATGATCATTAATTAGCAGGGTCGGATCGCCATTATGGATATTGATAAGGGATGCGTGTCCTGTGTTGGGCCACTTCCTAAGCCAGAAGCCCCCCCCCCCCCAACCTATATAACCTTCCACCATAGATACTATAATACATGTTATAAGAGAAAGGCGTTTTGTATGTACATGTATGTACTGTTATAGAAATTTAGCATAATGAACAGTAAGAATCTCACAAGGAGTCCCTTGTGAGTGTGTGTGTGTGTGCTGGTGTGTGTGTGTGTGTGTGTGTAGGTGTGTGTGTGTGTGTGTGTCTGTGTCTGTGTGTGTCTGTGCATCTGTATGTGTCTGTGTGTGTGTCTATGTGTGTGCGTGTGGGTGGGGTGGGAGTGTGTGCCCGTTTGTCTGTCTGTGCAATTTGTTAATGTTAAATCAATGTTAAATTAGTGTTTAGCGGAAATTTCTTAACTTGTACACTTATAGCAACTGTGACATCTTCCACGCTCAACACAATGACAAAAGGACATGTCATTCATAGTACAAAAAGTGTTTTATTAAAAACATATATCCCTGCATTTCCCAAATATTTCTTATTCTTATTTGTACAATATAATATTAAATTCCATTAATTCAACATCAAAATGATTTTACAATTTTACTAAAAATATTCTGAAGGTAGTTCCATCCATGATTTTATACATTTAGAAAGATCGCATAAACTCTTAAACATTCATTGCATATTCGTCCCTACATTCTGGCGGGCTCATATTATACTTGAGCTCAGAACTAGAGCTTAATTCTTGGATGCTTGAATCTACTTACTGATGATGACTTTTGTCACCAAGTATAGCTTGGTGGTAGTGCCACTGCCCCGGAAGCTCAAGCATTTGATCTCACATGTTTTGGACGAACCAATCTCTATGATTATGTAAATAGAGCAAAATTGTATGCAACACCAAAAACACAATTGTAGTAAATGAAGTTTTGCACTAACACTAAAACTAAAACATACTTCTTTGATATGTTTGCTTACTTGCGTATTGAACACACAGCCACACGAATTGTGGAAAAATGCGACTATGAAGTCGGCCAAGGTCATGCCATGTCAGTTGTTATACTTTGATTTCATACGACATTATTATCGAAAAAATAATGCAACGAAACAAGAATGGCAGTTCTACACAACAGAATACAAAAACCAAATTTATAGCACAGAAGGATTAAAATACTACTAACTCGCACATTACACATGAAACGCATGGGATGGTAGTTTTCCCCAATACCAAGGTTTTGATTTGATAATGTCGATTTTGCGCAATATTTCTAGAAAATAATTACATGTACCCTCTTAACATTTCGAATAATACACATGTAGTTAAAAACCGAAACCCCAAATAAGGAAAAGTATCACCTCGTAATTATACATTTCCAGACGTACTTGCAACTATTTATAACTGTATTTGGACTTTATTTTTAATGTTAATTGAAAATGATGATGATGATGATCGATAATGATGATAATGATTGATAATGATGATGATGATGATGATCGATAATGATGATAATGATTGATGATGATGATGATGATAATAATAATAATTTAGTAGTAGTAGTAGTAGTATTTATTATCATCATTATACATAAACCATGTTTTTTCTTCAACATGTTCAAACCGTCTCTACATTTTTCTGATTTGTTTGTAAATAATGCTATGTAAGGTTTATTTCAAATACCATTTAGAGCACATCACTTGTTTTTGATATGCTCGTATTGACGTATTCCTTATTTTCATCACCAGTTTATCACCAATTACCCTACACCATGGATTGTTTGGCTGTATTCTCTGTCAAGGTGGAATTCACCTAAAGAAAGTTTTTTCCCCAAAACGCAGCCAGTAAAAACTAGTCTTAAAATAGTGACAGATACATGCACTTATACATTTTACATTGATGCAATGGCGCAGTGTACACTACAAAAGGGTAGTTCCCAATATATATACTAAAATAAAAGTGGTCATTAAACCATCGGTATTGAAATTAACACTCTTGGTGTTCTAAGTAATTCTTTTTGGTGTTCCAGTAGTGTTGAAAATTAACACCAATCTGGCACCTTTATCGGGCAAAACCATGTCATAACATAGGTGAATTTGACACACAAGGTTTAAAGTGTAGGCAGCAAACAGAAACGGACTGTTGTATTCCGTCACCCCACGACCCAGACGAACACTTTGGACCGTGGAATACAATATAGATTCAACAGTCATTGTGCACGTGTCCGAAAGAGGATTAACGAGTGATAGATGCTCCAAAAATGTTACCATATTTCACAGCATCGTTGCTTTGATCAAACTAGTAAACTTTACTCTCTATCATTTTGCACATTTTGCTAGGATCTTGATTTTATTGCTTCATCACTGACCCTCGCACCCCACCCCCAAAATGTTTAGTGTACTTAAATGAATCAATATTATGTTCAGTTCTTAAATTTGTACATTAAATTTTATCTTTGTAAGAAGTGACATAGACTCCTTTATGAAAAACTTATTCGGATTTTGATTATGGCACCACGGTATGGCACTTAAAGGTTTGCTGGATTTGGAAGGGGGATGCTTACAACTTTAGTATATTTTTAAGTCTGAAACAACTCTTCTATTTTTCTGACCGTATCACGTATTGTGTCCAAACATCCTTGCCGTGTGTGTTTACCGGCACCCTTCAAGTAATCATCCGTTTTAAGCTCTTCTTCATAATCACGTAAGTACTGCCGTGCCCGATTTATGCCAGATTCTTTGCAAATCCTCAACGCATTATTGAGTTGTAAAAGAACATTTCCCAGAAGTTCGTTTTCAGGAATATCAAAAACATGACC
>JZLH01S0354829.1:43288-54735 GCA_001188425.1 Eucidaris tribuloides
TCCATGCATTTCCTGTGGCAAAACCCAAATATCAGTTTTTTTTTCATCAGTTGCTCAAAAAGGAAACGTTTTAGTGCCTGTGATTTTCAAGGCATTAACAGTTGATAAAGATCTATTTAAAAACACTACGGGACAAAACTTCATTCTTATTACCATTTATCCAAACTGTGTACACTATCATTGATATATATCACATACAAAGTGTTTAGGGTTTTGTTACATTAGAGTTGAAAGGGTTAATCTTACCCGAAGTCCCACAATTGCAAACACACAAAGACCGCACGCGATTCCTCCGAGGATGAGATAGATGAAGGACGTGGGGATTCCACGGCGGAGTTTTTTATGTTTTCCTTTTGGCGGTGAGGCTTTTGGTGGCGGTGAGTTTGCTGAAACTGTTCTGTTGTCCTGTGTCAAGTCATTCCGAGACAAAAAAAAAGACATTAAAAGGCAGTGACATGATTGGGAACACTTGAAAATACCTCAAGAACCAAATGAGTTGAAGCTGGAATGGATCTCCCAGCTGGAAGGATTTGTCTCTAATTTGTTTACTTAAGGAGAATCAAGCATATGAACATTAATTCCATCGGGGCACGATAAAAATAAGCCCATAGAGAGCCACACAGCTGTTTTGCCTGCCACGACGGGTATTGACGTTAGTTATTTTGGAATGAGTCAACGTTTGACTACAAAATTTTCACAAAAGAATCCTTGTATAGTTTACTTGATTCTAGAGAAGTGTCAGCCCAAGTTGAGGACTACCCCCAATCATGTCATTTACCTTTAAACTGTGAGCAAAGATTGTAGGCCTAACGTTTGATGGTCTGGCGTTCTGACGAAATATATAGTTTTGTCATTTACTGCACAAAGCGATGTATTTGCTTTCTGTAAATCTGGCCGATCATTAGTTTGAACTAAACCAAATGTATTATTATACCATGAAAGACTTACTAGTTGTTAAACCCTCTGATAGATATCCACATAAAAATATGAAAAAGCATCTTTTTTAGATTAAAAACTACAGCCTTTTTTTTTGTTATGGAAATAAGCCTGCTAGGTATGACTGTACAAAATAATCAAAAGACATAGTACCACGAATAGTAGTGGAATTATCATCACTATGTTCATCACCATAACCAGCATCATTATTATATTAAGCATGATAATTGTGCTTATCCTTATCCTTATCATCATCATCATCATTGTCATTGTCATCATCACCGTTGTCATCGTCATCATCATTGTTATTGTCGTCGTCATCATTATTATCATCATCATCACCATCATCATCATCGTCGTCATCATCATCATCGTCATCATCACCATCACCACCATCATCATCATCATCATCACCATCATCATCGTCGTCATCATCATCATCGTCGTCATCACCATCATCGTCATCACCACCATCATCACAATCACCATCATCACAATCACCATCATCATCACCATCATCATCATCATCATCATCATCATCATCATCATCATCATCATCATCATCGTCATCATCATCATCCTCACAATAAACTCATTAGTTTCTATCCACTTCAATAATAACAAGGAAAATCGTCGTCTTACCCCGTTTCCTGTGCTGTCTTCGATATCGCTGGAATAAAATGAATAATAATGTGTGAAAGATTAAATATAACAATTGGGCTTAACAAAATGAGTTACTTTCCATACTGCAAATAATAGTTTGAATAAGTGCTATCATGTAGTGCACTTGGTATCAGTAACGTCGCCGTCTAATTGTTTACAAATGTATAACAGTCAAGTAAGAGCAGCTAATCAATATTCCATTAACTCTCACTGAACCTAACTTTGTGAAAGATTTGGCGGAATTAATTGATTGATGGCTGATTGATTGATTGATTGATTGATTGATTGATTGATTAATTGATTGATTGACTGATTAATCAACTGATTGATTCTTTAATTGATTGATTAACTGATTCTAAAGACCTCTCACTTACTTTCTCATAATGCGTTATGTAATTTTATGTATAATTATGTCATTGTGAAGAGATAAGATCCTTACCTGTTCAAAGTATAATGCTGTGTAATAAAATCACGCATCCGGTTGCTGAATATCCTCACAAACTCTTCGCGCGTCCCATCGTCCACTATCTGCGTTATGTTCTCGTGCATGTCGCGATCATATTGGTATAGCGCCCTCTGACCTTGGATTGAGTTTAGTGGATACACCGACCCATCGGGGAAGACCAGAGTATCGTTGCCACGGACAACGGGAGGTACAATGTCCGCTAGAGTCAGGTTGCTTAAGGTCACTTGATAAGATGGATGATTAAGGCTGGACGTGTTGATATTCGATACTGTTGGGTGAAAAAACATGACAAAATAAGTTATTGAAATACAATAATTTGAAAACTAAAATACAAGTGCTGCTGATGATTATGATTATAATGTTATTTTGATAGTTTCAATTGAGGTCAGTCTTGAAAGTGGATCATTATCATCATCACGTGGACCTGTTTCAATGCAGGATACTTGTAGACATTCCGTAAATTGGACTCTTTACTATACTACGAAATGGGGTTTGACTTCTCTGAATGTTGAAACCTACTTAAAGGATGCCCTCCCACACAACAATCCCCATAAATGAAGAGGAGGAGCCTGAGGAAGAAAAAAAGAAAGGTAAAAAGTAGAAGAAGAAACAAAAGAAAAAGAAGAGGAAAACTTTAGGAAATAAATAATACACATTCATTACTTCATTTGGGTGTAAATTGAATAAACACTTTTCAGTTAAAAAAAAAACGATCAACTTAACTCGGTATGCACAGTTAATTCAGATGAAGCATTCACAATTTTACGGCATCCGTGAAGAAGCTATATGGCTGAATACTATTGATGCTTGGATTTGTATTGAGTCATTAAGATATAAACTCAAAAACTCACCATCACAATTGTTTCTCCAGGTCTCGAAGCAGTGTGAAACGATGATATCTTCATCCATGATATCAATTTCTCGTCCTTTCAAAGTCTCGGCAGTGTCGAGCCAGTGACACGTGCAGTTTTCAACGATTCCTGCGATAAAACTGCAAAAGGGCGTTAATAATATTGAGCGTATCAGGACCACACCCACCAAGGACAACTCCCCCGAGGACCACTCCCCCAGAGCAGGGGTGGCACAAGGGTAAAATCTTAGGGAGGGCGAAAATATTCAAATCGCTTAAATTTCATTGATTGCACTACAAAAAACCCATGATTTTCTGTGTGTTAAAAAAAAAAACGATGGGGCCAACCCCTGTCATGCCTGTGCTCCACCCTTTGTGGCGGCACCCCTGCCCCAGACGACTACTGCCAGTTTCAACAAATCTGAGTTGACCGGGTTGGGGGGGGGGGTGTCCTCCGGGGTTACCCTCGGGGGAGATGTCATCCGGGGAAGTATTCCTCGATAACCATAGTTCAATATTTATGGAGCTTCAAACCCTGTATTAATAGCCTTGCCTTGGATGTAGTAAATGCGGTAAAATGTCAGTGTATACATCACATTATCCAATCCATAATGTGTCTATATACAGTGTGTATCAAAAAAAAAGGTAATCCATGTTTAGAGCTAAAATGTTACCAACTATTTTTATTATAGAGATTTATAAGTATAATACCCATGAAAAGCAACTTTTCTTCTTTCCAATGATACCTCACTTGCATCACTGGTGTCATGCATGACCAAGTCAATTGCTTTTGAAGAGAACAATGTCAAGTCACAATTTTTGCAAGTTTTGACATAACTTGCACGAAAATTGAGATTAGCTCTCATCTTTAAAACATGAACCCATTCATCGATGTCTTCATTATTTCATCCATTGACCCAAGAGCTAATCTCACTTTTCATGCATGTTATGCCAAAACTTGGAAAAAGTGTGACTCCGACATTGTTCTCTTTGAGAGCAATGGACTCGGTCATGCATGACACCAGTGATACAAGTGAGGTATCAGTAGAAAGAGGAAAAGTTGCTTTTTGGGGGGATATATACTTATTAATCTATATAATAAAAATATGTGGCAATATTCTAGCTCTAAACATGGATTACCTTTTTATTGATACACACTGTACATTATAATTTACCTTTATCTCTGTGTGTTTGGTCAGTTGTGTGTACACTTCTCTTAGCAATTGACGGGACGGCCATCTGGCCATGGGATACAGACATAACCATACCCGTTTCAAACTTATTTGGTGGTGAAATATTTCAGTTAATCAAAATGAAGGTCTAAGACAGGTTTTCTCAATTATTATTGTTGAAGTGCCATATTTGTTGTCGAGAATTTGTACTGCGCCAAGCGAAGTGAGCACAGGGTCGCGGTGTGGGGTCCAGGGGCCCGCTCAAGGGCCGAGGGGGCGGAACCCCCGAAGTTTTTAAAAACAAAGCCTTTTAAGAGGCCCAGAATAACTTTAATTAATATAAAAAGCATAAAAACAAATTCAAAGAAATTACACAATTTAGTTTTTTTTCTTAGCGGCTTCCATGCGCCACTTCGGAAGGCCCGATGCGCCAAAAGTGGCACGCGCGCCGCAGTTTGAGAACCCGGCCCTGGTCTAACATTAGATGTAATACAATTTTACTATAAAAATGAAATGGTTACTGTATAATTCTTGAACCACAACTAGTGTATAAACATACACGTATTTAAGTATTTTTTGTATTGTTTTGTGTATTATAATTATGTTTTACATAATTTGTGTATATCTTGATATTGCCTATACACCAAGCGGATGCTTTGGGGCAAATTCCTTACTCATATTGTAATTATAATTTCATACTAGGGATTTTCATATTCGAAATAAATGTTTGATTTGTTTTGATTTGAACTTGGTATTTTTTTTCTAAGTATATACGATTGTTTTACAGCGATTAACTTACAGTATTCTCAGATGGGACAACGGATGCAGGATATCGAGAAGTTCGTCTGCATCTCTTGGGGTAGAATAAGCGAGTGATCTATTCAAATATGAAAATAAACAAGTAAGAACATGAATAAGAAAAAAATTAATCAACCAACCAACTAATCAATAGTAATAGTAAGGACAGTGATTTCTTTAAAGAACGGTATTGTTAAAAAGATGTGTATATGTAAATAAATAAAGTTTCTTGAAGATCGTGGCCTTTAATCTCTCCAGATTCTAAAGTTAGAGAAACAAAATCTTCACCCTTCGGTGTTATGCGAATAAGATGATCAAATTTATCTCACTTTGAAGAAAACCTCGCCTTGGTTCGAAGTAGACCTGTAGTATAATTATGAATATTTAAACCTTTAACCGTCCAGACTGTGATCATGCAACATGGGAAGATGATATCACAAATTATTCGTACGACCACTATCAGACTATAGGTGTAAAGATTATTTAAAAATAATGTAGCTAGTTATAAAGAATGTCACGATAACTATGGAAAAAAAATACACGTATTTTTCACTCCGAGTGAAGTTGATATGAAGTGTCATTACCTTTGATATACTGACTTGAAGAAATGTTCACTTCTATCATTTATTTGTAAAAAAAATGAAATTAATGATATATGAGTGTGTTAACATTTAATCAAAAACCTTATCGAAGAGGGGAAAACAAGTGAGATTTCCCTTGGACAAAACCGAAGTACTTACAAAGTGTTGAGCCTTCGTAGGCTGGCCAAAGAATAGCGATCTAGGTGGACTAAAGGGTTGTAGTGGAGATATCTGAAGAAAAGTAAAATAAAACAATATCATCAGTAGTTAGTGATGGAATTTGTTTTAACGGGATCAAATAACTGGACAGAGCCATGAAATTTAACCATGAAATAAAACACGCGACATATTCTGATGATATATTAACGAGCTATGTATTGTTCATATTTCTTTCATTGTTTTTCAGTGTCAGAGCAATTCAATCACATCGTGTGTTATAGTTTCTCCTCAACAATACGATATGGCTCGTGTACAGGTTGAAATGGTTGAGTATAATGATTACGACTGCCCTCCCAAAATATAAGAAAAGTACCCCGATATGTTAACTTTCCATAGTTGATATTTTCATTGAAATGAACTTAACTCTCGTTCCAGTATCATGACTGATTAATGGATGTCTTTAACAACAGCCCTCGGGTCTCAACGACATAAAGATCACGAAAATAAAATAAAGCACGAGTGAATTATTGCACCGCGTCATCTAACTTGACCGAACCGTTTGATTATTGGATAACTCGACAACTCGAAGTTAAATGTCGGGGTGCAGTCCTGTGAACCTTCGGTCATTTCGCTTCTGATTGAAGACAGAACAGTATATTATTAAACTTACAGTTGTTTTAGATGACGTAGGTTGTGGAAGCATCCTTCTTCTAGTTCCTTTATATTATTGTGCGATAGGTCTCTGTACACACAGAGAAAGATAAAGAAATAGGGAGGTAGTAGTGATGATGGTTGCAGTGGGAGTGGTGCAATGGGGTAGTTGTGGTGGAAGTTAGTGGTTGCTTAGATTGAGGGTACTGGTGGTGGTGGTGATGTAATGATGATGATGATGATGATGATGATGATGAGGATGATGATGAGGATGATGATGATGATGATGATGATGATGATGATGATGATGATGAGGATGATGATGAGGATGATGATGATGATAGTGGTGGTGGTGATGGTGGCGATGATGGTGGTGGTGTTGGTTTTGTTGTTGTGGTGGTGGGGTGGTGGTGATGGTGATGGTGGTGGTGGTGGTGATGGTGTTGTTGTTGTTGTGGTGGTGGTGGTAATAGTGGTGGTGGTGGTGGAGGTGATGGTGGTGGTGGTGGTGGTAGTAGCAGTGCTGGGGGGTGGTGTTGGTGGTGGTGATGGTGGTGATAGTTGAGTGGTGGTGTTGGTGGTGGTGATGGTGGTGATAGTTGAGTGGTGGTGGTGGTGGTGGTGATGGTGTTGTTGGTGGTGGTGGTAGTGGTGGTAATGGTTGAGCGGTGGTGGCGATGGCAGTAGTGCTGGTGGAGGAGTAGGGGTAATTGTGGTAGTGGCAGTGGTAATGATGGTAGTGGTGGTTGTGGTAATTTGTTTTCCTTCGAGGTGACAGAAAATTTGTATCAAAACAAGACGGATGCGTAATTCCCCTTGGGAGTAGTTATCTTTCATCGTATTCGTTTTATAATTAATCTGGAAATACTTGGAATGGAAACCGTCTAATAATACCACATTAAATGAAAAACGAAATATATCTGATGAAATAGTCGATTTGAGTAATGTGCTTTTGATTAACTCGCTCACTTTTTAACGTTTCACAACAAACATCTGAATAGTCCCCACCACTGCACTTGGCGAACATTTCAAACGGAAACTAACAAGTTATATTATAAAAATCGATACTTGTTTCTTAGCGAGGAAATTTAATAGTTTGAGCTACTAAAGTTTTAAGGTATTATCGTCACTAGTTTTCGCAATTATTCAAACGCTATTATGATCCTAAATTGGAGATACTGTATAATGAATTCAAAAAGTTCTCACAGTGTTTGTAACTCGTGCAAAACAGGTGTTGACTCAAACGCTCCCGACGTTATCTCCTGCAGTTTGTTGAAGGATATATCTCTGTCAGTCAAAATAGATGATGATAATGATGATAATGATGATGATGATAATAAAAATATAATAATAATAATAATAATAATAATAATAATAATAATAATAATAATAATAATAATAATAATAATAATAATAATAATAATTATAATAATAATACATGTACTACTACTACTACTACTACCTACTTACTGTACTATAGCTACTACTACTACTACTACTACTACTACTACTACTACTACTACTACTACTAGTAGTAGTAGTAGTAGTAGTAGTAGTAGTAGTAGTAGTAATAATAATAATGATTATAAATAACAATAATTTAAGCATCATAGACTGAATTTAGCAGAAAGATTGCAGATGCCTGCACTCTTTTCGCAAAACAGAATATCTCTTTGAGGTTTTGCTGCAAAAAAGTTCGGATAATGATTGTCCATTATGTGTGCCTTATACTCAGACCATTATGCATGCAAGTTTGTCGATACAGCATTAGCAAAGCATACACAAACTCCGACATACACACCGATATGTGAAGAAAATAGGTTAATGCACTTACATGAGTTGGACAGCTGATAACTCATTGAAAGCTGCACTTTCGATGGACGATATCTGATTGTGCGATAACCACCTATGAATTACAATAAGGTTATCTATATCAGTTGGGATCGATCAAAATGGAAGCATGTACCATCATACACATTATTTCGCCCCATCCAAGCGTTGGAAAGTTGTTACACCATCATAACGCGAAATCTTGGCACATGTTCATATGAACAACAATGGAAAAATTGCACATTTTAATGCTAGATGCAGAAGAGTGAAAGATCAATTTAACTAACCTTTTAAAGGATAGAACTAGAATGCATTCTGTTACAGTAATATAACATGTTTAAAGAGGAATACAAAAATCTTTCCTTGAACTGTTAAAAGTCTCAATACGATATGTTTTCTTTAATTCAAAAGGTGGAGTTATTATTGGTAAATTGACAATGATAAACCCTGTTCCCTCACACGCGACACACACCCACATACACACAAATTAGACAGAATTTGATAGAAAAAGATATTTTCTTCTTGTCGGGTTAGAGGTGTTGGAAAACGGAGTACACCATTCACCATGACGAAATCTTGTGACTGTGATTAAACATAATTATCAACAAAAAAGTTAGGGCATACTCTCCCTCCCCTATTTTAAAATACCATAGCTTATTAAGGAAACGGTTTGAGCAAAATTATTCGGCAGGAGTGTTTCTGCACTCATTGACTAACTTCTATGTGAAAATGTGATTAAAGCTTGAAGTCATGCATGAGTGAGCACATATTAAAGGAAAAATAGTCACTTTTTAAAAGTCACGAGGGTCATTTTGGGGATTTGTGATGCAGGATTTTGAAGAAAAAAAACACACCTTATCTCGTGATGATTAAGCCTTATTTATGTTAATCATCTATCGGTTTGACCCCCTTACACCTTCCCTGGCACTTATCACATATTTTACGGTTCAGGGAGCCTCACCCTTCCTTAAGTTTGAGATTCCAAATTCCATTAAGTTTACTGGGAAAAAATGAAATTGGATATTTTTCAGCAAATTAAATCTTTCCATGTTGTATGAATAAGAGGTTGTTACCTTTTATGGTTGAGTGAGCTAACTTTATAACTAAAACAGAAACTACCAGGTCGTGATTTTGGCAACAGATATAACTCCTGTGACTTTTAAAAGAGCAACAATTTTGCCTTTAATGCATGCTCACTCATGCTGATGGACGGATCAATCACAATTTCACACAAAACACTCCTACCGAATTATTTTTTTTTTCAAACTTGTTCGTCAAAAAGTTATGGTATTTTGAAAAAAGGAGGGGGATTACCCTGCGGGTTTTTTGTACTTTTTATACTCACAGAATGTTCAAATTATGCAAGCCTCGAAACGCATTAGGTCCGATTGCGTGGATTTTGTTGTATCGGAAGTCCCTGTAAAGTAATAAAGTTTTGTAGCATAGGTGTGAATTATGCAATAATTGAGATATGGAGTGATAATTGAAAATTTACACGTATTTGCATATTAAAGATCAACGTCTTTTACGTAATTCCTACTTTTCTCTAAACATTGAGAGTCTGCCTTCTAACAGCAATCTGTTAAAACATCAAGTTGAAGAATCTATATCTTGCATTCAACAGAGCAAAAACTATTTACCTTATTAAGCATAAGATTAATATGCTCCCCTGGATATTGTCTTCCCCTCCACCATCGCTCCATCTTTCGACCCCCCCCCTCCCCACACACACCCCATAAGTCATAACATATTCATAAATTTTTGCAGCTGATTTCAGACTGCAAGAGATAGTGATTTGGAAAAATCTTAAAAGACCCGTCGGGCTTAAAGGTAAATTATATGATTGGAGGTAGTCCTAAACTGTGCAAGGATTCTACTGTAAAAATTTAGTATAGTCAAAAGTTAACCCATTCTGAAATAACTTCCACCAGTATGCCTTGAGACGGATAAATCTGTTGTGTATAAGTGTATGCGTTGAATTGCGTTCTATTCCTATCGGGGCTCGAGAGAAACAAAATGGTAGTATGTTTATGCTTGATTTGGCTTAAGTAAACAAATTCAAGATAAATCCTTTCAGACAGGTGTATCCAGTGATAAATTTTTTAACCAGTTTGGTTCGAATGACATTTCATATTTCTCCCAATATGTCACTGTCCTTTAATTCGCAATTACTCTAGAATATACGCAGTTTTGCAAAACAAGACTACCCACTGAACTACCATGACCCCCCCCCCCCCGTGATCGACTTTTTAGGTCTGCTGATAACAATCAGTAATATTTGGGTAATAGAACGGTATGGAAATTGGTGTAGTATGATACGATTTGTATTTTTTTTTATTAATTTTATTACAGAGAAAAACAAGATTTATAAAATCTTTATGGGAATCTATCACTTCTTTCTTTATAAGAAAGAAAGAAGTGATATGCCTCCATTCATTCACGTACGATTCTTCCAAACTCGGCATATTCGAGTCCCGTAGTGCGTCAGGAATGTCTTCCAACTCCACCCATCGGCCTTCTACCAGGATGTACGGGTTGCAGATCAGGCGAGTGTCTTCGCACGTACATGCCTGACCGAGGCAAGGCTGCGGGTCAGATGTAAACACGGCTTGGAACAAGACTAGCAGTAGAGTTGAGATTGCTAAAATGAAATCCGTCGTTACCATCGTGTTATTACTGGTGTTTGCATATTACTGAAGAAAGGAAAAAGAAGGTAATGTATTCTGTCATAAAACGGTCCGTTACTATAATTTTTGCCAATTTTTAGTGTTTGCTGTCTGAAACCATGCTGAAACTGAAAAGAAATGAAATGGGGGTCGATCCAATAAACTCGAAATGACGGGGAGATCAGTGTTTTTCGAAAATTGTACCCCCCCCCAGATTTTTCTCTGAGCGACTTTTCGGCTGTTGTTTTGGCCACGAATGTGGCCGTGAAAATCCCCCGACGAATTTGCAACCCAACCCCCCCCCCCGGCCCCCCAAGGATTTAATCTTGGCGGCACCGCTGGGTCCAGCATCTCTCTAATCATCATGCATGGACAAAACTGCACGAAAGATGATTGGGATTTTAGTGTAGAAACACGGAGTAACAATTTAAAAAGTACAGAAAATCGGGAAATGGCCGAAGTTGACTGCCCCGCCCCTGCCATCCCCTTGGCGTTGCCCCTTCAAGTTTTATTTATTTTTTCTCTCTAACTTCGTTGGCGGCGGGTATCGGATGTGCCCTTGCTGTGTTAACTGTGGGATTTTCAGAATCTTGGAAGTAACGGGCCAAGTCCCCGTAAAAGTGTCGGTGGGATAGGTAGGGTAGGTGTTATTACAGCACATGCAATCCGTGCCTA
>JZLH01S0354840.1:0-10716 GCA_001188425.1 Eucidaris tribuloides
TAGTTGTCCAAGGGGGGAATTGTCCTGGGGGGTAGTTGTCCTGGGGGGTAGTTGTCCTAGGGGGGAATTGTCCTCCGGGGGAATTGTCCTCCGGGGGAATTGTCCGGGGGGAATTGTCCAGGGGGTAACTGTCCGGACACGCCTTTTATGGATCTCTATTTTGTATTCATCACTTGTGTGATTTCTTGTTAGCTTTATTCTTTGAAAGACACCATAGGAAAAATTGGCTGGCATTTTGTCTTTCTAATAATGCAAATATCTTACCTTTTATGGATCTCTATTTTGTATTTATCACTTGTGTGATTTCTTGTAAGCTTTGTTCTTTGAAAGACACCATAGGAAAAATTGGCTGGCTAGCTTCAAACATCCACGTGGAATTTACCCGAAACTTACACGGCACTTACCCGACGTTTTATAACAAGCCTCCTAGAGCTTCAATAAGTCTTATTTATGTAGATGTACACTAATATCACAAGGCACTACATGCAAAACACCTAAAAAAAAAAAAAAAAAAAACGAGCACACTAAGAGAAGCTGCACACAATGCATTATAGTGATAAAATAATCCATACTTCACATTCAATTTTGGTTTTGGCTAAGCAGACACATTCTAAACTTGAATAGATTTGGGGGAGTTCTGGGAGGGGGTTTCCCCTGACAGGATTAGAAAAAATTATATTTTCACCTTTAAAAATGTAGCCTACATTTTTTGGCTCCCTGTAGCAACAAATTAATTCGTATATTTCATCCACTTTCAATTCGCAATTTCCGATAAGAAGACAAATTATATAGCTTTGGGAAGGGTCTTGGAGGGGGTGCTCCTCCCACCCTGGATTTTACATTTTCGTTTTTGAAAAACGCATATTTTTGGCTTGAAGAAAATCCAGGCTAAGTTACAAATTGGGGAAAAGCTTGAGAGATTTGGATAGAAGCTGCAAATTGGGCAGGAACCTTAACAAAATTCGTGTAGAAGATGCTGATGGAGCAGGAGTTAAGGAAAATTCATTCTTACAAACAGTAACAATAACATAGCCATCAGTTATCAATTGAAGTAGTGTTTGGAGCAGTAACCCTGAAGAAAATGGAAACATGTGGAATACGCGGGAAAATATTGTAAGATTGGCAAAAAAGGGAAATCTGCGGAAACGAATTTTGCTTCACAAGCAGGTGATGATGGTAGTTCTAGTACTCTCAGCAATAACCTGTGAAGACTCCTCAACTCTAAACAAATATCAAACCTATCACAAAAGTTTTTTTTTTTTTTTAAGTACAAAAAAGTAGGAAAAAATTTTTTTAGGGGAAAAATAGGAAAATTAGGATCTTCAAAAAAAGTAGGAAAAGTAAGATCAGTTGAAGACCTGATAGTGTTCTTGTGAACTTTGTTCGGCGGGGACAATACAACTGTTGTCATACTAGTCGTATGTCTGGAATTTTTTGTTTTCATCTGTTTTAACGCCTCCACTCACCCACACACACACACTTCTTTGTTCTGCTACCTGTACATATTAAACAAGTAACACATTTGCTCACCATCAATCCAAGAGACACACAACTTTATCATAATAACATTGTGTTTTAAATGTAAAAATTATCATAATAGTCTCCCATATGGAAACTTTGGTGATTATCAAAAATATTGAAATGGTCTACAGATGATCTCATGCAATTCAGAGTTCTCAACCATTTGGCATCATTAATCGGGGCTTTAAAGCCACAGCCATCTCAGTTGTAAAACCAGAAGACAGATTGAAGCACAGAAATAAGTAAACACTAAACACAGAAATGATTACTCTTTACTGTTTTGCAATCATATGCAGATACCTTTAAGTAAAAATCAAAAAATCATATGAATGATTACATTCAGTACAAATGATGATAAATGTCAGTCCTCAAAGAAAAATAAGAGTCATGTTCAACATTTTGATTCCAATCTGATGTCATCCACATATCACAGCCTGCAGAAGGTCTTGGTGGCATATAACACAATATTGACAGTCAAGGACTCAGGGTACGATATGAATTATTCATGACAAAGCCGCAGTTCAATCATATTGGGTTCTTGTGGCATAATCAAATCAGTCATTTCTGATACAAGTCACCCAATGATGTCTTGTCTATATTTCAATTTGGTTCCAATCTGATGCCATCCATATATCACAGTCTGCAGTAGCTCTTGATGGCATATAACACAACATTAACAGTCAGGGACTCGGGGTACGATATGAATTATTTATGACAAAGCCGCAGTTCATGAGTTCTTGTGGCATACTCAAATCAGTCATTTCTGATACAAGTCACGCAATGATGTCCTGTCAATACTCCATCCAATCTTTCATATATATACACGTTGATGGTGAAATTGCTCCTCCTTCATAACACTGATTGAAGACCTGGAGAAAATGCACAGAGAATAACAAAGTTATGAAATATAATTTTCAAATCAAGAACATAAGCAGGGATGCATGTCAGCTTGTAAACCTTGTTGCACCAGTAGCTCAAATCTCGAGATCTCGGCCATCGACCGCGCGATCGCGCCGAAAATCGGCACGCACGTCGCCCATCACGTAATGTACAAGACTGTATAGTTAATTACCAGGAATTAATTTCATATTAATTAATTATGCTAATTTATGCATAAAAACATAATTAAGCTGTAAATCATTAAATAAAGCTCCAAAAATGCTAATTTTTTGGTCTAGACTCTCTTTTAAGTGTTTTCAGCAAATGATCTTGAAAAAAAATCCGGAATCGAAATGAATTTCCTATGTATTTCATTGTTTTGTGAATTTCTTATGTATTTCTTTGTTTTTTCGACCTTTTTGTTTTCTATTGTTTTCTCGATGAAATTTGTTGGGGACACTTTTGCGATCATAAACAGCACAAAATTACTTAATTTCAACCAGTAAAAGTAAAAATAATCATACATTTATGAACTTTGGCTGAAAACACAATTTGTATTGAAATTGTACACAAAATCACGTTTTTGAGCGATTTTTTGGGTGACATGCAAGTACAAAATGTTACGTAACTTCGGAACCACGTACCCGGACGTCGCAAATTTGGTCTTAAAAGATGCGCGAGACTCGAGAGAAAAAAGTCATGAAACGCCGCGGCAATTGCTTCTCGCGTTGCAGACATATTGCACGAAACGTCGGGGGGGGGGGGGTCCTTTTTAGGGCTAAAACGCCCGTTTTTTTACAAAAAAAACAAAAATGCTCCATAGACGCCTGTACAGTGCACTCTCGATATAAAGAAGTGCTTGGGACCCATCAAATTTGCTCTTTATAACGAAATTTCTTTATATCAGGGTTGCAAAAACAATAAAATACAAAAGAAATGTAAGATAGGGGACCAGAGATTCTACTTCTTTATAATGAAATTTTGTTATATCAGTGTTCTGTATAACGAGAGTGCACTGTATTATAATTTTGTAATGTGGGTTTTTTTGTTTTTTTAACAAAAGAAGCAATAAAAAAGAAATTCTTTTTAGATACAACACCAAATTGATGTTCTCAATCTATTTAAATTAATAACTATTTCAACTGTCATGTAAAGTCTCTGATTATTATTAAACGCCCGATCTCACTGGAGAAAATGACACCGCAACTCCCACAACCGTGCAGCCGCGGCGAAGCGGGAGACCCAAAAATGGCTTGGGCTCTCACTGAGGAGAAGTCGCGGAAACGTCTCAGAGACATCTCCAAGACCTGCTAGAGACATCTCCACAGTTGTGGAAACTAACTACATTCATTGATTCATCAACTGATGTGATGGCGATGTCGCGTTGACATATATAGGGGATGGCTGCTAGTTGGCGCCTTGAGTTAACTGATTCATAATTGAGACTAACCAGGTCTCCAGGGAGTTGCACGAAAACATGTTCGATTTTGTTGGAGACTTCTTCCAGTTTCCAGCAGGTCTCAGGACGTCTCCCTTACGTTGCTGCAACCTGCTGGAGACTAGAAGTCTTAACCCTAAAAGATCTGGGCTATTTCTGTTCTTGTTTTCCCGGAGGGGGCATTATGTTGCCACTCCCCCCCCCCATCAGATCTTGACCGCAAGTCACGCGATCACCATCAAAATTTGCATGCGCAATGCGCATAGAGCTGGACGTAATCTTTAACACTATATAGTTAGGTTTCAAAAAATACTTTTTATTTTTAGATAATCAATTATGCAAATGTATGCCTAAAATCATATTTTCATTAATAACTCACTTAAAATAAGCTTGTTGAATGCTAGGTTTTGGTGACAATATTCTTTGTGACATTTCTTACAATAAACTCCAAAAAATTACCATATCAGAATTAATTGCTTCTGTATTTTATTGTTTTGTGAATTTTTTATGTATTTCCTCGTTTTTTCAACCTTTTATTTTCATTGTTTTTTTTCAGTGAAATTTGTTGCAGACGCTTTTTGAAACAAAATAAAGCTAAAATTAATTAATTTCAGCCAATCAAAGTGAAAACATATGAATTAATAGAAATAGCACAATTTGCATTGAGTTTGTACACAAAATCATGTTTTGGAACAGTTTTGGTGGTGATGTGCATGTACAGTACAAAAAGTTGCGCAGCATCGCAACAGTACATCTGATTTTCGCAAAAATGGTCTCAAATGATGTGCCAAACTTCAAAGTAAAAAGTCAGTGAACGACACGGTCAAAAAATTTCGTGCAGGCAGTAATATTGTAGAATCTCGGGGGGGGGGGTGAGCCCATGGCCATGGCCATGCCCCCCCCCCCAGGATATTACGGTTAATCCTAGATAGCACCGGGGGGGGGGGGGGGCTAAATAGGGAGGGAACCAACCGCCCCCCCATCCACCGACCAAGCCGCCGACGAAGAAGTCGTGATTATTCGGCTGTGGCAAATAATTTTTTTTTACCGCGCCGCTCACTGACTTTTTACTTTCAAGTGAGTCTCACGCATCTTTTGAGACCAAGTTTGCAAAAATCTGACATACCGTTACGACGATGCGCAACTTTTAGTATGTGCATTTCAGCCCAAAATCTATTTAAAAAATGTGATTTTGTGTACAATTTCAATACAAATTGTGCTTTCAGCCAATATATGTATGTATGGTTATTTTTACTTTTACTCGTTGAAATGAATTGATTTCATGCTATTTATGATTGCAAAAGTGCCCCCGCGAACTTCATCGAAAAAACAATAAAATACAAAAGATAAAAAAACAAAGAAATACAAAGAAATTCACGAAACAATAAAGTACGTTAAGAAATTGATTCTGATTCGGCAATTATTTTTGTAGATAATTGTAATAAATGTCAAAAAGAATATCATCACCAAAAATTAGCCTTCTAAGAGCTGTTTAAAATGAGCTATAGGCAAAAATGTGATTTTATTTGCATAATTAATCATTTTTCAAAAATCCAACCGTCTTGGGAGTTTACATCCGGCTCTATGCACATGCAAATTTTCACGGCGATCGCACGATCCACGGTCGAGACCTGAATGGGAGCCAAATTAGCCCCCCTTTGGGCTATGCAGTTTCAAAAAATCCCGGGCTAATTAGGGTTAAGGAAATATAGTGGGGTAGGTCTCGGTGAGGCAACATCTCCGAGACTTGCTGGAGACTGGAAGAAGACTACAACAAAAATTGAACATGTTAGATTTTCCTATGACTCCCGGGAGACCCGTCTAGTCTCAAGAAGATGTCACACAGACTGGGGTCGTCCACTGGTCGCCAACTAAACTCCAGGCCAGTGAGATACAGCCTTTATTTTACATCGAAAATATGACCTTCAAAAAAAAACAAAAAGACGTTTTAAAACAATAAAATACGTTTTAAAACAAAAAAACATGTTTTTGGTTTTTTTTAATAAAACACGTTTTTTTCCCAACCCTGCGCTACTTGAATATTTTTAACATGCCAAGAACATTCGAGTAGGGAGCCAGAGCCTTGTCAATCACCCCAATCAAGGTAGATTGACCCCGATTACCTTGCCGAGCAAGACCGACCAGGCCCAATATTGGCCTGATTGGGCCTGATCGAGTTGACAGATCGGCAGTGTGAACCTACTGCGAGAAAACACCACCAATCCCAATGAAAACTGTTTATAGGGACAAATTAATGATAATTCAATTATATGTACACTTTATTAGACCGAAAAAGATAGATTCGCTATTAGGAAAAACTGGAATTTTGTTTTGAAGAGAAGAACACCTTTTAATACCTGGAGGGAGTCGATTCTACAACACAGGCCCACTGAACTCAATTCTCTTTTGTAAGAAGGTTGTCTCAACAAGAGGTAAATGGAAGTCATTTGCTCTACGGCTTATGTGTGAATGAATAGAAGAATTCGCCACAAACATCTCATTAAATATGCAAGGGAGTTGCTTGTGTTTGAGTTGTAACATGAATTGACCCAGCTGCATAGTATGGAGGGAATTAACATTTAGAAAATTGAAAACGGCTGTGAGAACCATAAGACAAGTTGATTATTACACATAATAGCTTTCTTTTGATTTACTGTAGTGTTGTTTATACGTGAAGATAACCCTGAGATGAGATAACACCGAGGAGATTAAAATTTCCCCAATATTCCACTGTCGTCTACATGTGAGCTCAGGGTTAACTCCGAGGTCATTGTTATCATAATGAACCTCGGAGTTAAGTCTGAGATCTTTAGAATTCCTCATGCTTACACACAAGCTCTGATCAATAGGCCTTTTTCATACTTTATTCAAATAAGTGGATGTTTTCTCTTCCTTAGCTTAGTGACGAACTATTTCTGTCACCTGATCCTATGAATACATTTTAAATAAAAAAAGCAAATTGCATACATTCGTGTTGCTATGTCTGGAAAGCCTCTGGCAATCCTTTGGCACGCTATCAGATTGTCGACAGTAACCTTGTCAGAAAGGTACGCATTAAATTTTCATGCATGATGAAAATGGTCTCCTCTCTCAGCGTCGACCCGGGGGGGGGGGGGGGGGGGGTCACATGTACAATAACCTCGAGATTTCAGTGCATTTTTCCAATCAGCAGTGTTCTTATTATAGGTTTTCCCAGCCAATTTAAAATTCTTTTCATTCAGAACCAAATAGACTTCATCACAATAAATAACAGATTCAAGAGAGCAGTGAGGGGTACGAAAACATATCTAGGGGCTGATTGTGGTAGTGATCATGTACCCGTTGTTACCACACTCCAATGCAAACTCAAGCATTTGAAGAGAACAAGAACTGCACAAAAGCTGGACTTTGACAAGCTGTCCAATTCTGACTTTCGACTTCAGTATTTTGTACAAGTTAAAAATCGTTTTGAATGTCTCGATGATGAAGGGGACGAGACAAATTGGGATACAGTGAGAGACATTTTAGTCAAACAGCCCAAGAGACTTTGCCTAAGAAAGAAAGAAGGTTTGCAGAGAGAATTAAGATGCAGATAAATTTGCTGTTCATCTCTGTATTATCAAATTAATGATCATTAATTTGATAATACATGTACAGAGATGAACAGCAAATTTATGCTGATTCATTATCTCTGCAAACTTTCTCGTAATTAGAAATCGTGTGCTACGGGGACTTATTAATATAATGAGCTAGACCAGGGAATGATTCGGGTATTGTAACGCAGTGAACCTGGAGTTGCGTTACTCAGGTAATGGCGCGGGGTTGGTGCGCTGACCGATATCAGTAGGTTTCAGTTCGACGAATCTCGTGGTCAATCTTTCTGAGCATTAAAAAATAATAGATAAAGCATTTGATCTTTATTTTACCATTAAATTGATAATAATGTACAGATAAAGAATTTAGTCGCCATTTATTCCTTTGCAACTTTCGTGTAATTATAAAAAAAAATTCTTCTGATGGGGACTATTATATAATGAGCTAGAACAGGGAATTGACTTCGTGTATTTGTAAGCAATGAAAACCGTGGATGCGTACAGCATGGCCTGGTGGGTGTGCCGCGATGCGCATATAGTAGGTCTCAGTATTATCGATCCTCTTATTGGGTAAAACTTATTTACTGAGTCTTAAAAAATAAAGATAAGCATTTGAGCTTATTTAATCATTATATTGATAATACAGAGATGTTAACAGCAAATTTATTCTGCATCTAATCTCTCTGTCAAACCTTTTCCTCGTTAATTTAAAATTTTCTACGGGGGAACTTATTAATATTAATGAGCGCCTAGATGAAGGAATGATTGTCGGATTTGTAAGTGAAGGGGACATTGACGTACCATGCATGGCTGAAGGTTGTGCGTGACCGGATATAGCATTAAGGTTCGAAATTTGTTGGGACTATATATTTTTTTGTTTCTGAGTTTTAAAAAAAATAACAAGATAAGCATTTGATCTATTTATATTATTTGACTAATACAGAGATGCAACGCAACTTCCGCAAGAGAGAGAAGGGTGCGGCAGAAGTGGATGACCGAAGAGATACTGTTAATGATGGAGAATCGTCAGAAGGTTAGGCGAGGGCAGCAATACTAAAAGTTAAACAATCAAATCAAGAAAAAATGTAGAGAAGAAAAGGAAAGCTGGTTGAATGATCAATGTAGCAAGATAGAAGGTCACTTTGGTAATGGTCATGGTGTGCATAGGAGAATTGATGAAATCTCCAGTAGAAAGGCAAACTGTTCAAGTTCTGGATGCATAAAGTCGAAAGATGGGAGTATGCTTGTTGAAAAAGATCTAATCTTGAACTGTTGGACAGAATATGTGACCCGTCACTCCGAAAGGAGCCACAAGTTGATTTTTGGGCCCAGTTGTTTTTTGCCATATTCACTTTCTCCATATTCCAAGCTTTATTTTGGTATATTGCATGTTGCATAAAAGTAAGTATACCCGGAGAAATTTTACTTCAAACAAAGAGCTTTCACCGTGTCACGAAAATCTACTTACGAGAAAACCGCTGTCAAAGTGCAGCGTCCGTTCAAAATGCGAAACCGCGATCGCGCTGAAATTCTGATAAAACCGAGGGCAAAAACTCCCTAGCAACAGTACGTTTGCATTGCTCATCATTCTTGAAATTTTGCATTTGGAATTTTTAGGTTTGTAGAAAGTGCTACTTTCAGTTTGAACGAATTTGGTAAGATTTTAATGCTCGTTTGGTGTTTACCAAAAATACATTGGGTTCTTAACCATCTGCGTTATTTCTGCTCGGTGCATGTACCTTGCAAGGCGGGTCACAGGTGACCATGGACGCCAGACACTTGGGGGGTCTTAGGGTGAGAGATTTGACACAATAAATTTCCACAAGTAGTAATTGCTTGTAAGTCGACTGTTCATACTAATTTGCAGAGTTCGGGATTAAATAAACTGAGATTCTCAAGGGACACAATAACTTCTTATTGTCTGCTATATCGCTATTCAATTGATGAATAACTGCGCCAGCAGTCCAGATTACGTGCAAGAATTAGGGCCCCCCTATAATTAACACGCCGACAGACATGACAGGGACCCGCTTTGCATAGTTATGATTCTGTCCTCTTTGACGGCCCCACGCGTTTAAGTGCCTATTCAACTAGATTGAGCCAGCTTTTGTGCATCCGTAACAAAAGAACAAAAAAACCTGTGAAAGTTTTAATTGATTGTGCACATACTTGGTGTATAGTGGAGGTTACAAATTACATGGATAATGAAAACGTGCATGTTGTAACTCTAAGCCCACCAGGTTACAAATTCTCTGGCGCAGCAAATACCTTGTCACGCTGCATCGGCATTTGTACTTACTCTCTTGATTTAATATTGACGCAAAATATTGTGAATCTAATGTTTGCAGATTAAAATGTCGAAAAAATCAGAAACTGCAAACAAATCGAGAATATCATAACAAATCAAGTTCAAGTTAAGGAAAGCTTGTCAACACGTTCGGAAAAAAATGGAGTCACATCAATCACAATATGTCATGTGACACAGCTCAGCCAATGAGCAGCCGTCTTGCGTTGCTAGGGGCGAGGCCTAACTGACTCGGATTTTATGTGTGTGGTTTTTTTTTTGCGAGGTCGAAAGGAAGGCTCTCAGAAAAACGTAAATATTACCCCTTTCCTGTGAATATTTTGATCTGAAACTTTCACAGGACATTAAAGAGACTTTGAAGATTTGATTTCAGTCAAAAAAATAATTTTGACAAATTTGACCTGTTCTGACAATTTTGCTTATTTTCTCTTAACCGTTCATTGCGACTTGTGGCTCCTTTAGGCGTGATGGGTCACAATTGGGTTACTCAATAGATAGCAAACAGCAATAGCAAATGTAAGAGCAATTGTCGCCGAAGCAAATGTCGCCGGAAGTTTGTCGCCGGAGCATTTGTCGCACCTTCGGAGCAGATGTCGACAGAGCAAATGTCGCCGCAGCCAATGTCGCCCCAGCAAATGTCGCCGGAGCATTTGTCGCCGGAGCAAATGTCGCCTAAGCATTTGTCGAACCTTAGGAACTATTGTCGCCGAAGAAAATGAGAAAATTTCGGAGCAAATGTCGCCGGAACATTTGTCGCATTTCGGAGCAATTGTCGCCGGAGCATTTGTCGCACCTTTGGAGCAGTTGTCGCCGGAGCAAATGTCGCCTGAGCATTTGTCGTCTGAGCAAATATCGTCGGAGCAAATGTCGTCGGAGCAAATGTCGCCGGAGCATTTGTCGTCGGAGCAAATGTACGCCGGTAGCATTTGTCGACGGTAGCAATATCGCCGGAGTCATTTGTCGCGGAGTCAAATGTCGCGGAGTCATTTGTCGCATTTTTC
>JZLH01S0354862.1:2805-19663 GCA_001188425.1 Eucidaris tribuloides
GGAATTACATTGGTTACCCATACGCCATGGAATCGTTTTCAGGATAATTACTGATGGCAGTCTGTAAAGCACTACATGGTCAGGCTCCTAGTTACATTACTGAATTATTAAATTTTGAATATCAAACCCATAGTTATAATCTCCATAGTACACAAGACACATTACTATTGCAAACGGCCCAAATTAGAACAAAAGTGACACCAGTCGACTGGTCATTTGTTTGTGTGTGCAGCATACAGATTATGGAATAGATTACCATGAGATATCAAGAAATACCGGACATCAGAATGCTTCAAATTAAAAATGAAAAACTCACTTGGTTTAAACACGGACTTATTTTTGTATGTTTTACATTATATAGTACTGTGCAGTAATAACATTTTTCAGCTCTTGCAGCGCAGCAAAATATAAATATATACAATATACATATAGTTATAATAGTTAATGAGCTGAATAAATAATTATCATTCTTATTATTATCATTATACAAATGATGTATGTGCTTTTAAAGATCGTTTAATAGCAAAATTTGGATACAGGTAGTACAAGAGCATTTTATTTATTTATTTATGTATGTATTTATTTATTTATTTATTTATTTATATATTTATTTATTTATCAACGGCATACATAGCTCATGCTTGGCAGCCCGGAATTGCGCATGGCACACAATATTGGACCCATGTATCCTCCAGCAAGGCAGCAGCTATACAGCGCCATAGAAGGGGTCCGAAGAATGTTAATATAGTGCTGGAATGAATGGCCATCACACCGGGTTTTCACCCTTCTCTTCTCGATGAAGTGTGTGGGTTCTTTAACGTGCTGAGGTGTTTCTGTCTCAACACGGGACCTCTGGCTTTACGTCCTATCCGAGGGACGGGGTAATGGGGATAAAGTGCCTTACCCAAGGGCACAACCCTTGGGCTCGAACCACGGACCACTAGGTCTGGAAGCCAAGCTGTTATCCACTACGCCATGACGCCTCCCACACAATGAACAAAAACTGCTTGGAATGTATATTTCTTTTAGAATCTTGGGGTAGATTATTCCATTTCTTTAATAGTTCTGTTGTAGCGTAAAGAAAGTTAACTAATACGTGCGCAACAATGACGGTAGTTTGAATTATAGCAAGTAATTGTAGTATGATGAATAAGTGGGAATAAACCTTTAAATTAACATATGGAAAGAAATTAAATTCATACATTTCGTTTGAAAATTAAAATGGAGAATTATGAGTTCGTATAGCCCCATTTTCAATGAGAAATTATTTATTAAGTATGAAATGACAAGTGTTTCACAAGATTCACCGGCAATACATGAGATGCCAGCAGTACTGTGTATTGCACACAGTAAGTAAAATAGGATCAACTTTGCACCCTTAAAGGTATTGGCTAACATTTACCACAGTTAAAAAAATCTGAGCCGCATGATTCCCCATGCTACCAGTGTCTTTGATGAGGTCTAAAAATGAAGCCCTGAAAAAATTGTATTTCAAAATGATTATTTAGTGCTTTAAAAAAGTGAAAATCGTAAGTTGACTAGATTCGCTTGCCCATTTCCTCCAGTAGACTTACTGTGTGTACACCTAGGTTAATAAAACTCGCCCCGAGTTTTATTGTTTATTCGTGTATAACTTGCCATTGGCAGTGTAACTTTCCAAACTTTTGTATTCTAGGGTGTTTATTTGTCCATTTGAAGACTACTATGTAGCTCAGAGATCAAAGTTTGATAATTTTTTTTAAATTGAAGCTCCACAATGTTAGCCTATCACTTTAAAGCCCAAGTATAGTTTTGGTCAATCAGACACATTTTTCATCAATCCTTCACAAATTATGGTATTGTGATGCCACACATCAGAAAAACAACATCAAATCTACTAAAGACTTGCTTTTAGTGACATTTTGTACTTTTTGATTATTGATCACAAAGCAAATATCACTATGCATCTCCATCACAAAAGGCGCACCACCCAACTTTCTCTTTTGTGCAAGTTTCTCAAAAATGAAGGCGTGGTAGGGTGTGTGATTATCATCTTAAAACACAATAGGAAAATTTCATCTGTCACCATTTATGCAAACTACACACTACTTTTGAGAACAATCCACACACATGCCAAAATCATTTCAAGAAGGCAATTGCATATTCACTCTGACTGTTATCTGTTTAGACATCTTTATCACCTACGGTACATATTGGGTTACAATGAATGCACTGTAACTGTCAACCAAAATTACTGTACAATATCCAGGTGCCTTCCCTACAAATATTGCTGATACAGTAAACAACATAATGCAATACATATGCTTCATAAGCTTGCATGTATTAGGCCGCTATACAACATTGTTTATGTAGTAATTTGTAGTTTTACTAAAATTATTTCAGCAGTTTTTCTTACTTCAACAATTCAGTCACATGTAAGTGTATTGTCAACCATGAAATTTCATTATCCCATCCCATTTCAAAATATTCACCATCTGACCTGTTAATTATAACAGTATCACTCCATGAAAATGAAAATGCAGGTCTGCACTGTAGTGTGTGGAAGTGAGCGTGAAGTCACATACATGTAGCTGCGACTCCCAAATCATGTTTGAAGTCAAGCCATTCACACAAGGAAAATATGCTGTGATTTGGGAGGATCGCGATGAAAAAATGCTCCAAATCACGATATGAAATATGCGATTTAATTTGCAAACGCAATTTTAGTTTGCTTTTCAAACAGTTGCAATTTACTTTTATACTTGGGTGATCGCAATTGTAAACACAATTACAATCACCATTTTGCCACATGTGAAAATGCGTAGTCTCAATCTCATCAACATAGACCATATTTCACACAGCACGAAGTCATAGTAAAGTAATAACTGGTGGACAGCTATATGTAAATGACACATACACAGTACCACAGAACACCCCCCCCCCCCACCCCACCCCCTTTTATTTATGTATGTACCAGTCTAGCAATGGGGCGATTGTGTAAATATTTGCAAATATTCCTCAGTCTCAGCCAGTGACATAATCTATCTTCAGGCTCTCCCAAGTGTTTGTTTTGGATGAGCATAAAGAATAATGTGGGGCGGAGGGGTTAGGTGCTGGCTGAATTCTTGGCAGGGTCCGCTAGCCTCCGGAGACCAAGGGAGACAGACTGTACACGGCAGTACTAGGGATTCACGGTAATGAGGTCCTACATGTGCAGAATTCCATCCAGTTTCTGTTATTGCGGAAAGAAATAAAATTCCCTCCCGATCCAATAGAATCATTTCTACATGCTATGACATAGTCAATGATCAATTTGCTTATGAAGTGTTTAGTGGCTTTTAAAGATATGTTTATCCAAAATGTTAAAGTTAAAATATCAGGTATGTCAGAAAGTAGACCATGATTCTATTCAAATTAAGAGCAAAGAAGCTTAATTTAAAAACATTTTGCATGGATCATACAGTCATTTACATCAAGGGTGTTATCTTTCTTGACTTTGTACGTTATTAGTAGTTATTACACTGTAGTTTCACTGTTAAGCTTCTATCATACATTTCATAATATTGCATGTATTTAACATGTATTTGCTAAACCAGCCATCTTTCCGTGATGATGCAGTAGTTGAGCAGCGGTGCTATAACAATACTAGGCCATATTCAATTTTCACTTTGCATACTGAATGAATGAAAATACAAGATTATGGTTCAGGCTACACAATAATTAAATTCAAAATCTAATGGTCAGTAAATTCAAACAAAATTATGTCTGTAGCTCCTATGAAGGAGTGCATATTTGTGACTTCGGCACGATAAAAGTTAATGACCTACTAGTCTGATTCTCACACCCTACTCGCTGGTGCCTGGGCCCAAAAGGCCCAGACCGAGCATGCACGAGCGAGGCAGCAGCAAGTTCTAAAGTGTCTAGTCTTATTACTAGACATATTAGTTTGATTGCGTATTAGGAGAAATAAATGAATAAGGCCTGTAAAACAGGCTAATGACCTACATGCAGGCCTACATCACAAAGCTTCCCAAAATGTCATCATCAACGACTCCCTCTCATACTGTATGTCCGCCATATGTACATGTATCAGTTACCTGCACCTGACGACACAAACATTCCAATCCCCGGTACGACTTCAACTGAGATCGGTATGCGGCTGACCAGCAGGAAGCCTTCTCCCCGGTATCACGGAGATCCGGCACACAGCCCTAATTGCCTACAAATTGCCGCTTTATTCCCCTGTTGTTATTGACCAACACAGCGTGCAATGTGACCCTAACGAGGAAAATTAGCCAGGATGATTTCTCACATAATTTGTGCTGGCGAGATCCATGAGAACAATGGTGGAGGGAATGAACGGATGACCGAGATGGTGATAGTGTCAGATGATGTGAAACTCAAGATGCTACACTGTGTCAGAAATTGAATTTGGATTTGACTTGAGAAGTTTTATTTACAAATTGACAGTGAGGTTGAGTATACATGCAATTGGTGTGTGATTCAGATACCCGGACAGTAGGGTAGAAAATACACTTCGAAGGGTACTTGTGGAATCCTGGTCAATGAAGAAAAATCTGAATTTTGAGTTCCCTATTTCTTTGCTTTTCTAGATGAAAGCACCATTTGTAAGACTGAAATAATATAGAAACAGTTCACCTCAAAGACGAATGTACCAAATATTTGTAGAATTGACAGTTGAACATGTTGAATTTCCTATGTTGGCCTTGCATCACAATATCCATATTATCACACATTGTCCAGCATTACCATTTTTTAATTATTACTGTAGTTCTTATCACTTTGTTGGCATGATGATTTGTGTTGAGATTTTGTTTAGAAAGTGAGTATTCTTGCATGTTTTCACCAACTCTTTTCTGTGTAAAAATGTCACTTTCAGGAATACCACAATAGAAGGTTTTAAAGCATTTCTTTTTGGTCAAAATTGTATTTTATAATTACTCTTATATCACCCTTACCCACTTTGTAAATAACTCCTCACAAGATTAACGCAAAGTACATGATTAACTTTTGATCGTCTAAATTTTAATTGTAAGGTTGCCAACACACACTCACACAGACATAAGGTACACAATGCATGAATATGTAAGTATACTTAAGTGTGTGTGTACTGTATACGCCATATATTTCACGTCCATATATTTTCGCGATTTTGCATCAAGACGGGGAATTCGCGACTATATATTTTCGCGATTTTATTGTACTTACATTCATTCACTTTGTACAGAAATATTGGGAAGTGAAAATTTTCGCGTTCAGTAAGTCGCGAAATTCGCGGAAATAAAACCACCGCGAAATATTCAGCGCATACAGTTTGTGTGTGGTATGTTATACATCATCAAACTGTCAATACACTACAATCTCAGTTGAAAGAACAGTATATAAAATAAACATATTTCATGTCTTCAGATCAGACAGAGTATATGGAGGCTGGAGACTAGAACTCTGTACATCAATCACACTCGTTTACCAAACCCAACTCGGCAAACTAGAAATCCCATCAAAAAACGTAATCAGCACCAATATCCCGTCATTACTCACTCATACAGATATTGATTCGGTCGGACCCTCTGACCAATTTGCTACCTTGAAATTCCCGTCCAAACATTTTCTCCTCCCGTCCGTGATACGGGACATCGATGTTGAAAGCTTTCATTGATTGGAAAATTATTGATGGGAAATGTGGGTTTGTTTTAGAGCTACTTGCTTTCCTTGTACTTCCCCTTAGCAGTTTCCTTCTACGTGCATCAATGATGTTCCTCGGAATGAGATGTCAATGATGCTCCACAAGCACCTGTGTTTGCTTTGGTGAGCTAATGGATGTAGTTTGAGTTTATCCTTCATTCCAGAGAGATATTTCAGTGTTGGTATTGCAAGGGTTAAAGGGGAATTAAACCCAGATATCTACTTGCATTCAGAGAATAGGTAACAATAAGAAAAAGAAAATGGTGAAAGTTTGAGCAAATCTTACTGAACCGTTCACGAGTTATGAATGTTCAAAGTTTACCTAATCCTTATTATGGAGGATTCTTAAATTGGCAACTCTAACACTTTCTGGGATGAAAGTGTGGAGAACTCCAGATTGGTTTTGTCCACAAATTTTCACAAATTTACAGTTTTCTGAAATGTCACTTGAGAAGGTTATCAAATTCTTTCCAAAAAAACATGTAAATTCATTTTTGCATTCAGATATTTCATGAAAAACTAGAATAATCACCCGTAAGTTTATAAACAAGTTTTGCCGTGTGTTTGAAAACTTTTGTTGGTATATCATTTCTATTATAAAAAAAACTTTTCTGGGAAATTCTTGTTTTCTATTTTCTACTTGAATTCTATTTTTTTTTACTAGTTTTCTATAACATAAAAAACTTATTTATGACCTTACCCCCAATATCTGTTATCTCCCTTTGACTGTGTCTGCAGCGTGGGTTCCAGACGTGATTAACAGATTTGTAATATACCCCATCCAAGTGATACACATGCACTGGTTATTAACCAGCACATGGTATGAAAAAAAAAAATGATGGAACATACAGTGTACCTTGCAAATTCATTTCCGCAGTTCTTTGCGCTACAGTCTATCGAATTAGGGAGCTGAAAAATTAAATTAGTCACTCCAATAAGAGACATAAGATTTGATAATGTGAGACCATAATTGGTTCTTATTTTCAATGAAACAGATACAAAAGATTAAACGAGTGTTTTACCATGTGTTTGTTAGTGGTGTGATGTATTGAATAATTAGAAGCTCAACTTTTCTAGAGTACACATGATTTTTATCTCATACACCAATTTTCCTTGCCTCCCATTTTGAATGAAATCTACATGTATTGATGGATAATTTAAAGTTGAAGCCTAGGAGCTCTGATTTTTTGTCTTTTTCTGGCTGCCACAATGGGCGAGTACCTTAAATTCAGAAGCCCTTTCATTAAAATAACTTGCCCTGAATTTGAAAGAAAAAACATACATTGAAGGAATTCTGGTGTAAAGGTGAATCTCTGTGCATGAGCCTAGAATATGACAGTTTGTCAAGTATATGTACTGGGGAAAGTGGTGGTATGCTTGTTATTTGTTTTGTGTAATAACAATGAAAGGAAATCAAGCAGGTTACAGGTTAAGCAATAATCAAATGGGGTTTTGAGGTAAGGTACAAAAACCAAGGTGTGTGTAATAGCTAAAGTATTATAAAGGTAAAAGGTAAAGTTGTTGGTTTATAGTCTTGGATCAAGACCTCACTCTCACACGACTTTACCCTTCCTGATCATTGGACCATATCGCACGCAAGTGTATACGTGTGAACATGCACGGAAGAGAAAACGGTACTGATTCAGAAAAAAAAAAATTTCACCTTTTGTCAAACCTTGGAACAATACTCCCAACAATGTTCCATTTGGTTATTCATGTACATCCTACCGCATTGTGCCACGATGCAGAATTAACTATTGGGGTAGAACACAGCCTGGTTATTGATCTTCTACAGGGTGGGGGGGGGGGGGAGTAGAGTGAATGGGTATGTGTACACCTGGAATAACTACAAACAGACTTCCCTACCAGAGGAAGTGGTTAGATTCAAGGACAGACCAAAAACCCAGACGTGAAACTGGAACTTTTAGAGTTATTTGTTTTCTGTTTTGCAATATTTCTGGTGGATGTGGAAGAAGTAAAATACCACACAGGTAGCCAGACAAGGATAAGGAATGGTGCGGTGGCTGTGAGGTTACATTGGTATAGTCCTATTCCTATGTCTAGATGATGATATTGATAATGATGATGATGGTGTTGCTGTTGATGATGATGATTATCCTGAGATGATGATGGTGATAGTGATGACTAACTGGTGGTAATGATGTTGAGTCGAGATGATGATAATGATGACGACAATGATGAAAATAATGATATTGATATTTATGCCAAAAGAGTATACAATATTTAACATTGTCACAACTTTCATTGTTTTTATTCTCTGTATAGTGTAAATGTAATATCATTCATACATGATTGAGCTAAAAACACAAAGAAAAATTGAAATTTATTACATTATTATCATTATTATTATTATTATTACTATTACAATTATTACTATTAACATTATTATTATTATTATTATCATTATTGTTATTATCATTATCATTACTATTAATACTATTACTACTAATACTATTATCATCAAAACCATCATTTTCAGTATCATAATAATAATCATCATTATTGTTATTATTATTATTATATTATTATTATCAATATTATCATTATTATTATTATCAATATTTTCATTATTATTATTATTATCATTATCATTATCATCAATATAACTATATTGCTACTAGTATAGTGTTATAGAATTGTTTGTTGTTATCATTATCAAATTGAAGCATCAGTATTATCATTATTATCGTATTATCTTAAAAATCCTTATAAAAAATACAAATAAATCTGGTCACTAATGGGTTGGGATGAAGTGATCCAAATAGTGAATATGCATGTACTCTATCACCACAGCTATTTGCTGAAGTTGCAGGGCAAGCCCATTTGCACTATTGTTTGTATACCTCAAGGTCAGCTATTTGAGACACTGAATGGCTCCAACAATCTGCTGGATCGGATTTGATTCCTTAACAAAATCATAATCGCAAATATTATCAAAAGAATTCTATGACTTCACTTGTAAACAAACCAGAGAATAAAACAAAGCCGCCCAAAACACGGATCTGAAGCAATTTCATCATGCATGTCCAGTGGTTTCCTCCTGTCCATTGTTTTGTGGTCTGTCTTTTCTTTAGCGGCTCTTGCCGGGCGAAGGCTCTCAGACAATGTCTCTTACAGTATGCAGGGTGCGGGTTCTCCCCTATTTTTCTTTCGAAGTAATGAAAATGACGGGAATTTTTACTGTTTTGTGAAAATTTTGCCACCCCTATTGTTGGTGTTTTGGCTAATACAATATTTGTTGTCGGGCAAAGAAATGCTTTTTGTCATTGATTGCCCCCCTGCCCCCCCCCCCCACCCCACTTATTGGATGCTGTTTGGCTAGGTCAATATTTTTTGTCAGGCAAAAAACTGCTTATCGTCGTTGCCCAGCATACCCCCCCCCCCAATCCCCGCTTATCGGATGCTGTTTGGCTTGCAATTTGGCTAGTAAAAACCATATTTTGGCAGGCAAAAAAATGCTTTTCGTTGTCGACGGCCCCCTGCCTCCCACTTGTCATATGCCGTTTGGCTTGCAATTTGACTAGTAAATTTTTTTGTTGGCAGGCTAAATTTCACCCCTCCTGCGATTTTACCCTGGTGCTGCCCTTGCTCTGACCCACGTTTCCCTGTGTTTACCCAGCATGCCAATGGTGGGAGACCCTCCAATCGTTTCACTCCAAGCCAGACAGACTTTGAGGGGTGTGTACACACCATACACGCCATGTGTGAAAAGAGGAAACAGGGATGAATGCATGACATGCATGTCCGAATCTCTTACGCAAACAAGACACAGAGAGCAAACATGCTATGTCCATTTGTCCAGATCCATATGTCCTTTATTGTATGGACACAGCGCATATATCTTGTTTTAGTACAAGTATACCCATACACACATTTAGATAGCACCAGTGTATCTATGTATGTGTGTACAAGAAACATTAGTAGTACATGTTTAAAGTGCTGAAGCCTTCTTCTTTAAGTCAGATTAAAGTGACTGTCAATGCTTTACAGACTTACTACTTTTGCATAAATTTAATCCAGCTGAAATGGGATATAAAAAGGAAATACAGTACACTGTAGTTCAAAATTGGGATTCATTTTGATGTCCTGTAGTATTTCAAACTGAAAGAAACATGATAAACCTTCAAAAAGGTTGTTACATCAAGTCATTGTGTAAAGTTGGTGTAAAATTCAAATGCAATAAAGCAATGAGTATACTACTTCATTCCATTTAAATTTGTTTTTCATTAAAAAAAAATGACTTTCCAGAATGTGCATGTGTTTGAAAATGCTTCATTTCAAACAAAGTCTACAATATAAAAAAAAAATCCATGAATACATATTGTTCAAGATATCTTTCCAGGTTGCCAAGAAAACTCCTGAAACCCACAAAAATGTAAAATATTCACTCAGGTTACCTGAAGCCTTCGACATGCATGGCAGGGCAAAGAAGTCAGCATATTACAGTACAAAGCTTTGCCAACTGAGTCCGACAGATATACTTTTTTTCTACTTTTTCTTTACTACTTCAGATAGTCAATTCCTCACATTCCATCCCACTTTTGAAATCTACATACCTCAGTGGCTCTTATGACAACTCCAATATATTCTGGCGATCCATTTTACACTGAACCCTTTCCACCCCAATGTCCTTGAATGCCATGTTATGCCTATGGGATCTCTGTTTACTAGAATTGACAGGGTTCACGATATCTATCAGCGAGTGAAACTGATCTAAACAGGTGACTCGAAAGGTGAGACACAGAAACTCTGTATCTGAATGTACATTGTAGGCATTGAGAGAGAAATGTACAGGTATACATCACAAATATTTGGAAAAACTGAAAGCTTCAATATTGCATCTGAAAAAAAAAATGTTTGTCTCTTTTAGGCGATATTCTTGATTTGTATGTCTGTTTTGAAGGAAGGAATCTAACTTTCACCCCTCCCTGCAGCACAGCAAAAGATCACTCATGCCCTGAAGCTATTGATGAAGGACATGTCTGAGAAATCTAGGGATCAGTAATTACCTAGAAATTGACAAATGCACAAAAAACCAATGGATTTTTGGTGTAGGCCATGTTCTATAAGCAAGGAATGTTTGTCTGTATGAAACAATAATTCAAATCAGAGTCTAAAGGTCACTACAATTCCACTAAAAACTGAATTTTAGTTCCTATACTTTGATTTATAGGTTCTCAGATGGTATTTTCTTCTATATGGTAGTATATTTACACAATGCTAATTTTTAGACATGCAAAAGAGGACATTCTGCCTTTAAAGACACAATGATCTCAAAATCAGTGTGACTCAACACATTAAAAATGAAAATACTTCTAATACCTGTACCATGAAAGTAAATAATGTGCCATGGCTATGGTGTTTGAGGGAGATAGCATGAAAGGGGTTTACCGTATATTAAGGCCCAATGCATTCCAATCTGTAACACTCTACATGTACCTGTCATCTCTGATAAAGTATACAATTTTCTTTGATTGACATCCAGTATTTGTTTCAGAGATAAACAATTTCATGAATGCTGTGCATACCAAACTCATAAAGTTACATGAAGTACCAGTTTTGGTATGTTTTGAAAACCTATCAACACATAAGTTTAAAGGGTATTAAAAGACAGAATCTTATGGCAATCAGAAAAAAACAAAGATTCTTCCATATCCATTTCCATACTAACAAGCCAAAAAACAAAACAACAAAAGAAACAAACAAAAGAAACAGGTAAAAACAAAGACCGGCCACGCAAAGACAAATACTCAAAAAACAAAACTCAGAAAGATTTTATCAATGACTGAATCACAGAAGTTCTCAACCACTTACGCTCGCTCATTACGAACTTCCTTCACCATCGTGACCACTAAATCATCCCCTAACGACCTTTTGTCAGGGAGGGTCTGACAGGTCCCTGGGTGTCCCAGACTGATAAACATCCGCTCCTGGTCCGCATCAATGAAACTCTTTTCCAAAAACATATCCTGCCAAGACCTAAAGATAGCTCGCAAATCAGTCCAACACCTGTACTTTGTCTTCAAAATATTGCTAATTTTTTCCTTGTTTTTGAGACTTTTTGACATGAATTACCTGGATAAAGTGTTACATTGATCCTCCTATACCCATCCCCCCCCTCCCCCCCAAAACAGAAAAATCCTGTCCAGATTTATAAAAAGCTTGCAAACAGTCCAACACCGTGTACTTTGTCTTCAAAAAATATTACTACTCGACTAATTTTTTCCTTGTTTTCGAAACTTTTACATGAATTACCTGATAAAGTCTTAACATTGATCCTCCTATACCCATCCCCTCCCCCTCGCCCTCCCCCAAATATCCTGCCCCAGATTTTAAAAGATCGCGAAATGCAGACACCAGTACGTGTGTCTTCAATATTGCTAACTTTTTCTCTTGTTTTTGAGAGACTTTTGACATGAATTAACTGGGATAAGTGTTACATTGATCCTCCTATACCGCTCCCCCCCCCCAAAGAAAAAAAATCCTGTCCAGATTTATAAAAAGCGTGCAAATCAGTCCAACACCGTACTTGTCTTCAAATATTCTATATAATTTTCCCTGTTTTGAAACTTTTGACATGATGCTACTGGATAAAGTCTTACAATTTCAATACAATGCTCCTGCAATACCCCTCCCCTCCCGCCTCGTCCCCCCCCCTCCAATAATCTGCCCAGATTGATAAAAAGATCGCCGATCAGAACAACACCTGTACTTTGTCTTCAAAATATTGTGCTACTAATTTTTTTTTTCCTTGTTTTGCGACACTTGACATGAATTACCTGGATAAAGTGTTACATTGATACACCTATACCAATCCCCTCCCCACCCCCCACCCACACACACTTCCTGAAGTCCCAAAGTCCAAAACTCCTTATTGATAACACGCTAAACTGTGAATGCAAAGAGAACACCTGTTCTCCAAAAAACAAGATGACTTTATGAATGAGAATAACATGAACGGCATGTTATCTACCTCAGATAATGGAGCCCTGCTCAGATTTACATCTGGTTCAGAATTACCTTGAGTAATTGCAGAAAAATTGGTATCACGCACTGCATTGTCCTGATTTTGGTGTTTTGCACAGAAAGCGTATTGTGCCAGATTCAAAAGGTGAACACAATTTGCTTGCTTTTTACTTAAAAGTGTTCACTTTCTTGATTTCTTGAAAAAGATGTAAAGTTTGTAAACCATGTTGTAATTTTTAAGTTCATGATTAGCATCTTTCATATGAATGGATGTAAAGGTAATAGTAAAGGCATGGGTTTTATAGTCTAGTAACACTACATAAATGTTCCACTGTGGCTGCTAAAATGATTAACTCTTAACGTGCCGAAGTCGCAGATCTGCGACTAGTAATACACGTAAAGTCCATAGAGGTTAAAATCCTCCGGCACGTTAAGAGTTAAATTGTTATTGAAATGTGGATATGTAGCATGACCAAGCCAGGGTAACAATGTAAGGATACTAAGGATGCAACTTTACTTGACCTTTGACCCCTCCAGAATTACAGTTTCTGGGACGCTACAGAGTACAGAACTTACTAGTTGAATATACAAATAATATATAATTCTTTTTTTCTCTTTGTATTCTTCTTTTTTAGTATCTGGTAAAGAATAAGGTCTAACCAGTGTACTTTGCAAAGCTGATGTGTTTAGACGAGCCAGGTTTGGCATTCACCGCGTTAGGAGTCTCCAACTCCCCGAGTACTCTCGAAGTACTCCGTCTCTGATAATCCGCGGTCCCCAGACCCTTTTAACATCGATGCACTTCTGGAAAATCAGATTAGATCAGCTTAGATCAGCCAGGCTCCCTACACAACATTACATCCAGAATCTCAGCTATCGCATTTTGCGGGCCGCTGACCACAGAGCGTGAGCAGTTTGAGGTTGACACGCTCGCGGAAAAAGCGAGAGATCCAAATCACAAGGATCGCGAGGTTGACACACAACCGACGTGTCTGAAGAAAGAATACAGTTATTGCATTAGTGTTATGATCCGTATTATTACAGGTGAACTCTTAATTTTAATGAGTACATGTCTCATTATTATCCCCCTGAGGACAACACAGGAAGCTCTACAAACATTTCAAATGTATGTCACCTAGTAGCCTTTGATCAAGGCCTCGGGGCTGAATTATTTCCCCCGTCAGCGCAATACCCCTAGCGCCTGGAACGAGACTAACCGCGCTAACCCCAGTGACAAAGCACGCGAGGGGCGCAGCCCCGAGGCCTTTGATATTCTGCATCGAATTTCTTATTTTAACCTTTGTTTCGCAGTCAAAATTTGCAACCAAACGGTTGCAGCCAATCAGAATCAGACTTTCACGAGCCATTGGCATAGTACACACGTAGAGATATCTCCGCACACTGCACGCAGTATGTGCTATGCACTAGACGATGGACGCGTCCATGTTTACAGTGGGTGAATAGATTTCTGAAACTGTGTTATCAACGTACTTTCCGAATTTAGATTCGTTACATTTTGCAATTACAAGGTATTCTGCAATGACTAAAATAGCTAGTTTAGTCAAATTTTTCTTCTAGTGTTACGGGAAATAGCTTGCATTTCAAACAGTAGGCCCCTACGGTATATTCACGTACTGTACGATTTGAAACCGGTCCGTAACGTGGATTGGGCAACAAACCGATTATGTAATGAATATTCATGATCGGTCCATATGAGGCTCCAAGATCTGTCCTGCATATATAATTAGTTTGGTTCGGTCAGTGCAAGATAGAAAAGGCGTTATGGGTGAACGGCCAATCTCTCGGTGCGCCAGGAGTTTTGGCATTATAATTAGTCTCTTTTTAGGCGCACGAGATACAACTACTGCTCAGAGGCTTAATGGCGTGAGGAACAACCCACACCCACAATGCCTTGTCAAAAGGCTAGTCACCTAGTAGACAGTTCACTGCTCATTTGTGAGCAGCCTGGGCAATGTAGCTGTGTTATAGCAAGGAGATCCTCCCTGATTCAATGTAGAAGTATTTTAATTGAAGTACATGTGACTTCAAAATGCATGGGAAATATTTAAATCCTTAGATAAAATGAAAGAAGTAGCCACAATCCACGGGTATATTCTCTAGAAGTACCCCATCCCTTTCAATATTCTCTCTACCTCATCCCTTACCATCCCCTACCCCTTCCCTTACCCATCCCCTACCCCATGCCTTACTCACTCCCTTACCTCATGCCCTACATGTACATGTACCCCATCTTCTATCCCTCCCCTACCCCATCCCCCACCCCATCCCCCACCCCATCCCACCCCCACCCATCCCTACCCCATCCCTACCCACCCCTACCCACCCCTATCCATCCCTTACCCATCCTCTACTCCATCCCTAACCTCCATCCCTACCCTACCCCCTACCCCATCACTTACTCAATCCCTTACCCACTCCCTATCCCATCCCTTACTAAATCCCTTACCTCAATCCCTACCCCATCCCCTACCCCATCCCTTACTCAATCCCTAACTTCAATCCCTACCCCACCCCCTATCCATCCCCTACCATATCCCTTACTCAATCCCTTACCTTATCCCCTACCCCATCCCCTATCCTATCTGTTACCCATTCCCTACCCCATTCCCTCACCCATCCCTTATCCCATCCCATACTAAATCCCGTACTTCAATCCCTACCCCACCTCCTACCCATCCCCTACGACATACCTTACTAAATTTCTTACCTCGTGCCCTACCCCCATGTATTTCCCATCCCCTGCCCCATCCCTAATGCCCTACCCCATGCCCTACCCTATTTTCTCACCCCTCCTTACTTTACAAGATCTTGACAAAATTTTCAGCACATATACATGAAGTTTTCCAGCCATGTGGTCCAATCAAGCCATTTTGTATTCCAATTATTTAAATATACATGTACATATAAACAGGATTTACATTGAATGCCTTTTATTTTCTAAATTTATTGCACTACGGAACAAACAAATTATTAATGTTGCTGAACATGAAAGAATCCCAAAACATTCAAACATGTATCTTTGATATGCCCGCAAGTCCACTTACGTGTACATGCAAAACACAAAGTAGATAAATTCTTTTTATTGTTGGATGCAATGTACAAACCCAGGGAGCGAAATTAAAACCCTCGACTCTAGTTCACTGCACTTGAACTAAGGTATGTGGCATGATTTGTATGAAACAGGCTTTCTGAATCATGTTTTGCCTGAAGGGACAAATCTGTAATATAAAAATTCCTCTTTGAAGTTGAAAACCTGCAATTATATGTCCCCATAGAAAAGAAAATATTGGCTACTGATTTTAGGGGAAATGACAGGCAATAAATACAACAAACCTACAGGTATGATCATGTTTGAAAAAAAAATAATTGAATGTTAACAGGTCTATCTAGATTGCTGGACTGATACTAACAGTAACAAATTACCAGGAATGCCCCTGAAATATACATGTACAGTAAATGGTCATAAATTGCTGTTCATAAGCAAATAATTTCAATAATGGGACAAAGTCTAAAAAAAACTAGAGCAATTCGGCTGCGCGCAGCCGATGAGGTATGCCTCTGCACCCCCGTTCAATTCCAAACTTTGAATGCATGGTGCATCGTAACCTTTGACCATTCAACTTTGAAATTCCATTTATGCCCTATACTTCACCAAAATTACATCAATATCAGATAGCTGTTCTCAAGTTATCGTGGTAAAGATATTAAGTATGGGTCCTCGTGACCTTTGATCCTTTAACCCCAAAATATGATCAGTTCATTGGTACCTTATAACACTTACATGTACTTCACCCCAGTTACATCAATATCCGATAAGCCGGCCTCATGTTATCGTGGTAAAGACACGAAGTATGGAGCCTGAGACCTTTGACCTTTGACTATTTAACCCTGAAATCTGATTGTTTCATTGGTACCTTATAATACATACTTCACCCAAGTTACATGACAATCCAACCAGCCGCTCTCAAGTAATCGCGATAACGAGCCCGAATCAGATATATTTTAGGCCGGTGACCTTTGACCTTTTGACCTTTGAACTCCAAAATCTAATCAGTTCATTGGTGGCTCATAATACATACTTCACCCAAGCAACATGAAAATCCAACTCACTGTTCTCAAGTTATCGCCGTAACGAGCCCAAATCAGACATATTTTAGGCCCGGTG
>JZLH01S0354862.1:26032-37212 GCA_001188425.1 Eucidaris tribuloides
TATACAGCTACATGTATATACAAATGATTACCGGTATACAATTCTTGGCATTCGGTACAATGAACAAACAACTTCTCACAGATTACACATGTACAAAAACGCACAACCTATCTACTTGTTATTAAATATGGAATTGTACTTTATTCACTTGAGTAATATCTGGTAATTCACAACCATAATATAAGTTAACAAAAAAAATAGTATTTGAATATTACATAACAGCAAAAATATTTGAAATACAAGGTTAATATTTGCACAAAATATATAATTTCGTACCACTTATATATAAAGCTACCTCAGATACAGATAGGATTGAAATAGTTCACTGCTATGACTCGGGGGGGGGGGGGGAAATCCCTATAGAATGAGGGTCTGATACACCAAAGGTCTGACAAACCAACAATTTTTATGGTACCAATGGACTGCACATAGAAAAAAAAATCATGAATCTAGGCTTAAAAGCATGAGTAACTATTTAATATGCTTCATTGCATTTAGAGGACCTATTTCTTCATCTTCACCTTCATTCTAATTCGCATTGTTAAAATAACCACAAAGTTGCCACTTCAATTGGTCTATAGGACACTCGCTCAATCAGACCCTTGGTCCATCGAGCTGAAATCGCTATGACTCTACATCAATGTACGTATCTGTTCGTCCATAGTTGGCAAAATTAGGCAAACATTATCACCACAAACATGTCCATATGTCTTGTTTTTACAACTACAGTGCACTCTCGTTATAAAGAACACTGATATAACAAAATTTCATTATGAAGAAGTAAAATCTCTGGTCCCATATCTTGGATTTCCTTTGTATTCTATTGTTTTGGCAACCCTAATACAGTGCGTATCAAAAAAAACGGGACTGTTTTGAAAAGTGTATCAAAATTTTGTTTCAAATTATGATGACCACCCCCTCTATATTTGATGTTAATAAGATGCTCTGAAGTCTTATCTTTCAAATGCCATTAAAAAAAATAAGTTTCGGTTCACGCTTGAGTGAACACGAACGTTTTTGTCGCGGGGTTCAAAAAAAGGCTTGCCGCACAAATGGCAGAAAATGAGAAATATGATCATCAGACTTCTTGTTAATTCAGCAGACTTCCTCTTAGCCTTTCATTATCTTTACCATTATTTCGTATTATGCTTTCAAAATTCATTTACAAAACTATTTATTTACTTGAATTGTTTTTTTTTCATTTTAATATGTTATCTTAGCATTGAGTATTGCTTCATACTTAAAAAAAAACAATTTTTGCCAAAGTGATATTGTATTATTAATGGGATTTGGGGAGAGTTGTAATTTATTCAAATTCTTTCATTGTGTGCAACAAAGATTATGGTGCCTTTGAAAGACATGAATCCTTTCCTGTTAGAATTGATATTGTCCTTCAAGCACACAATTTAACGCGTTCAAGAATCAATGTCCCCTTGGCACTACACGACAGCAACATGGCAAACTCAGTTCACAGGTGCTTTGTATTCATGTAAATAATTTTAAAAGCATAATTAAAAAATAATGGCAAAGATAATGAAAAAGGTTAAGAGGAAGTCTGCTGATTAGCAAGAAGTCTGATGATCATATTTCTCATTTTCTGCCATTTGTGCGCAAGCCTTTTTTTGAACCCCCAACAAAAATGTTCTGTGTTCGCTCAAGCATGAACGAAACTTATTTTTTTTAATGGCATTTGAAAGATAAGACTTGAGAGCATCTATTAACATCACAATTTAGACATCATAATTTGAAATTAAATTTTGATGGACTTTTCAAAACAGTCCCGTTTTTTTTTATACGCACTGTATAAATATATTTTGTTTTGTTATAAAGAAACAATTTCATGGGTCCCAAGGACTTCTTTATTATGAGAGTGCACTGAATTTAAATCATACCCTTGACATCTTTTTATTATTTCTGGCAATGTTGATTTGATATTTGCACACTATGAAAACCTGATCTACATTTACAGATGTTGGAAGTCAATTTCAAATTCTTTGCCCTAATTAATAAGTTAGGTCTTGTACCTTCACATTCCAAACTGACCTCTTTCATTTGTACTTGTAGTTTTCACATTTTTTGTTGCATAAAATTGTAAACAGGATGTTCTTGAAGCCCAGCTGTTTCTTGTTCTTTTCACATTCCTGATTACAAAGTCCCGAAGAAAAGAAAATGATTACTCACAGTTTAAGAAGTGATTTGCAATTCACAGAAATTAAGAAGTTCGTTTGAATGGCATCAGGATTGAAAGGACTAAATTAAAAGTGGCATATTCTATTACTCATAATTTGCAAAAAGCTATTAATTCACGGAAATTTAAAAGTTTTATAAATGAAATACTTTTGTTTTGTGAAACTGAAGAAAGAAAATTTTCATAGTAATTTAGTTTTGCATGAAAAGAAGACAGTTTTACAGAAATTAAGAAGATTTATAGCTGAAATACATGTACTTTAGTTTCATAATACTGAAAAAAGAGATAATTTTCATATTAAGTTAGTGTTGTATCAAAGAAACGCTGTTCCAACTTCCTCAAAATAAATTGGCAAGAACGTTATTGATATCCAAATTTTAATTGCACAATTGTATGACTTGTACACGTATGGTGAAAACCAAATTTTTGGAGTTCCCAATGAGTCCAAAAATGTATCAGTCACATCAGTTAGTATACATGGTAACTTACCTGTAGAATACAACATGTCTATAAACAATAACACATCATCAGAATATTATTTTTTAAATAAAATGACACGTCGCAAACCAATATTCTACAACATCTGAAATGTGTAATCAACTATGTAATTGTACACTTGTTTATTTATAATATCTAAAATTAATAATAACTGGTCTCATACACTAGAAACACCTGTATTAACATTCCATTCAATTATACAACTACATGCCAGGTAGAATGTGCAATTTCTTAAGTAGTCCCTACAACAGGTACAAATATATTTGAATCACATTTTTTAATATGCAGATACTTAAAAGATCTGTACCATATAAATTACAACAAAAATGAAAAGGCATTTTTTTTTTTTAAATAATGTAATCAGGACCTAAACTTTGACTTACTGAACAATATTCAATGATTATGTTTCTCAAGTAGACGTAATTAACTTTGCCTCCTTGCTCAATTGGAGCTTTTTCTTTTACACTAACTTTAACTTCAACAAATATTACTATGTAAATTAAGTTTTATTGTAAGAAAGTGGGTACTTTTATCTACAACTTTTGTAGACACTTTTCTCCATCATAATGGTGCAAGAGGTTATAGCTTCTTGAAGATCATTAATAACAGCCATTACAAACTCAAGAATTTTTCTTCTGCAAGGGTGCAGCTCCATATACATGTACCTGCCAACCATGAAACCTCAGATAAGTTGTCTCAGATTGCTGTGCAGAACACCATACATTAATATTACGTATCTGCTAAAGATTTCCTTGTACAAGGAGGGGATTTGGGTACTTTCTGTCATGTGCCATGAATTTGTTCTGTTTTTCAATTATTCAATCGGAGAACCTTTCTTGCAATACATGTGGGATTCACAAAACACCAGTTACTGTAAGCATGAGTAAATTGTAATAATTACGGGCATTTCATGTGAATGCACATGTGTAACTGTAAAAATGATAGACATTTCATGTGAATGCGCATGTATAAGTATAATAATCACGGGCATTTCATGTGAAAGTGCATGCTATAATGACATGCCTTATCTTGGGACTGCTCATCTTGGAACTTTGTATGGCAAACAAAGTGACCACTAATTAGTAGTATACTGTAAAACCAGAAATTTTCGCGAGCATAAAACTTTCGTGAATTTCGCGAGGAGTCGAGATAAAAATAAAATGCACGCGAAAGATTGTGTGTAACGTTACACATCTTTTTGAACGCCAATACAAGTTCGTGTACAAGTCAAAGACTCGAGAGATCTGGAAAGTGCGAGGTCACTTACGACGGTCGTAATGGCATGCACTTCTTCATTTGATAAAACGGTGTTTCAGAAAAAACAAACATTTTCTTTAAATTGTTGTGATCATTTATTAACAAAAAACGCAAATGCATCTACCTAGCAATATCGCTTTATTTCATTTTTATTCATGGTCGTGATTTCGCGAAAGTTTCATGCACACGAAATGGCCGTCGGCTCCTATTCGCGAAAGTTTCATGTCGCGAAAGTATAGTGTTTTACAGTAGTAGTAAGTCACTGGGGGTAATTTGACTCTCACCAGTTCTATTTTGTTTCAAGTATCATTGTGTATCAATTTTGCAGCAATCTTTGACAATCATTGAATTTTTGGGCCTCTATACCTTTATTCTGAGCTTTCTAGCAAACTTCAATCAATGATACTTGTCAATGCCGAGTGATTATTTTGAAGGGAGTGATGTCATCACATCAAGAAACTTGAGTTAAAAAATTGGGGACTACGGCCCACAGCTAGGTTATCAAACTTTTTGTAGTCTCCCCATTTCCTTGAATCATATTTTTGTGTAATTTTTACATTATGTTTATTTTTCTTGTATTTGTTCTTTTATGATTGAGAAATTGAATAAACTGAACTGAACTGGACTGAACTGACTGAAATTATTACAACTTTGATCTTCGCATCACTATCACGCGAGTGCATTTTGACTTATCACTACATATCATTTTGTTATATCCAATAAACAGATGGTTGAAGTGGCTACAGGCATGCAGGTGTATGCTTACGAGCATCACATCAACGAAGCCAGAAGAAAGAAATCTGTGACAAAAACGGCATGCTTCCAACAAATGGGATAACTGCCATTGTACCTGGTGACAGCTCTATTTTTGAGATATGATATATCAGATTTCGGCAAAACAAAATCTGACTTCCCAGCTCCAAAAATATGTAAAAACCTCATTTTTACCAAAAAGTGAGATACGAGGTCTTCTCACCCGCGGAACGATAAGTCAAAAATATCACACACACACACATCAAGGTCTATATCAAGTCTTCCCTATTTTGTTTCATTTTCTTCTATGACCATTTCAAGTCAAGATTTGTTAAGGTCAAACCTATTGCAGCAGTCTGAACAAATGCAAACAAGGTTGATTTATTTCTCTGCATTTATAAAGAAGAAAATAGAAAAAAAAACACTGTTTCGCACAGGACCAGTGTAACAGAGCACCAAGTTATCAATGTCATCATAACAGTGATTGAGATGTTAGTGAGACAAGTGAGAACTCTATCGTCGACTGACCTACACAACACCATTTTGCATCCGATATGAAAGCAATCAGTAGAGAGCAGGTTAGGGAGGGGGTAGTGGGGGAACAGCACCTCACGATAAAGTATGGCACAACCTAAGTTCAACTTCGTCATCTGGCAGGGGTAGATTCTGTTACAACATCTCATACACTCATTACAGGTATTTAAAACGAAGTGAAGGAACAGCTGCGGATTACACGTGAATTCAACCAAGTCACCCTGTTCCAAAATTAATCACAATCGTATCCAACAGTTCAACAAGGAAAAGAGTAATGCCAAGACAAAAAAAAAACAGTTAATATACGACACCATAGGATAAAAAAAAAATAAATAACTTAATAAATTTTTGGCACGACCATCACCAGGTATGTTTTAATTATTATTCTTTAAAGTAAGAGAGAGCTAGAGAGAGAAAAAAAAATGCAAGTTGAAAACCACAAACACACACAAAATGTTTGTGTTCCATTTAATGCAGAATGTCAACTTATCTCCGTGATAAATATGGGACAATAGGGAGCTTTCGATTCGCGACGGTAAACAAAGAGTACGGCGGGTTCGAGCGTGCAATCGATCTGCGCATGCGCGAAACCGCAAATCGTACCGTCCCCTACTAGAAGACAACCGTACTCGGGGAAAATAGCGTTCGGTCTGAAAAGACAACGCTTCAGCTGTATTCGTGTATGTAAACACTGTAATAGCGTGCGCGGGAATTCGAATGTGTATGATTGAAAGCTGAAATTATCAGAGTTAGTCAGTAATATATATGTGACTTGATTGTGTAGTGGAAGGAAATGGAATCTGACAACTCGGGTACCTGCTCGGTGAGTAATTTCAACGTTTTTTAAAGTCGTGCTGAACTAGTATGTAACGTAAGAATCTAGCTGTCTTCACTGCTTGTGCAGTTCTGCCATATCGTGCCCACGCCACCGGTATGCACGCAACGCAACTGAACAAGAACTTAGAAGAGTGGTGGTTAGTAGTAGTACTACTAGCCAAATTTGCGACGTCCGGGTACGTGGTTTTAAAGTTACGTAACATTTCGTACTTGCATGTCAGACCAGAAATCGCTCAAAAACGTGATTTCCTGTACTATTTTAATACAAATTGTGTTTTCAGCCATAATTCATAAATGTATGATTATTTTTACTTTTAATAGGGTACTCCTTTAAATGGGTAAAGCATACATGTAGTCGTCATGCAAATTTAAATAACGCTTTCCACTTATGTGAAACATTACTTGTCACGTTGTCCACAATGTTGTCGTTTTTCTTTCGTGAAGTAGTATGAGAGAAGTTAATGGTAGTGATGTCATTGTTTTATCATTTTTGTTTGTATCATTTAGCATGAGCTGGGACAACCAGAAGGACCTTGTCCTGATTGGGGAGGTGATCCTTGCCAGACCCTTCCAGTATAAACAAGGAACCAGAGAAAGAGGTCGTGCCTGGCAGCAGGTGGCTGATGCCATGAAAGGAAACAACTTTAAGGTTGACAAATGTGCTGTGCGAGAAAGAATCAGCCATCTCAAGGAGAAAGTGAAGCAACGAAACAGGAGGGAGAGGGCTGCGAGTGGAATTGCAGTTGTTGAGACAGAGGACGAGAAGACGATTAGAGAGAGCATCGGGGACATGCTCCAGGAGGAGGAAGATATTGAGAGTGATCTGGTTCAGCGCACAGAGATAGCGCTTTTCACTATGATCTGCCGATGAGATTCAATTTACAGTGAAATGGTAACATGTGTTAGTGACGAAAGTGATTCAGGTCAGAGATGCGGCCTCATTGTTTTTTACGTTTCACCCCAATGAGAAATATCAAGGCAAAACACTCGAGAGCCGGCTTGCAGAGAAAACAGGGCAGGCAATAAGAAGAAATCCAGCAAGGATGTAGCAGGCAGTGTACTATACAAAGATTTAGCTATGTCATTTCACGCCAGTGACAACTTATCCGAGTCTGGCAAACTAACTCCACTTTTGACAGAAGGGCAATTCCATAGTGCACCTACATGTACAACTCACTCCACTTCAGAGTGAGATCTAGAAAGGGAGAAAGATGAGAAAAAGAAGAGGGAGGAAGATAAGATAAAGGAGGAAGATAAGATAAAGGAAAAATATGAAAGGAAGAGGGAAAAGGATGAAAAGAATGAGAAAGACAAAAGAAAGCAAAAGATGAAAAGGAAAGAGATGAGGAGGATAAAAAGAAGGAGGATAAAAAGAAGGAGAAAGATGAACGAAAAAGAGATGAAAAGGAGGAGGAACCGTGGACAGAGGATGAAAAGAAGAAGCAAAAGGATGCCTGAGAGGAAGAAAGATGCACAATCAGCAAAGATGCATGATCAGCAACAGGAGCAAGTTCCATGTAGCAGTATATATTATGAAGCTTTAGCTATATCATTTCATGCCAGTTTTGGCAGGAGGGCATGCCAGTGGCAACCTATTCGAGTCTGGCAAACTAACTCCAATTTTGAAAGAAAAGTAATTCCATCGTGCACCTACATGTACAACTCACTCCACTCCAATGAAGTTGCGAGGACCAGCAACACGAAAGCAAGAGGATGAAAAGTGTCAAGAACTCAAGATCTGATCCAGCCAATGAATATCCGTCATTCTTCATCCAGGATGTGTTCACACTGAGAGAAGCCGATGTGAACTAGTTGGGAATAAATATTCTTGTTGCCATATCGGGGATCATATGCCATGCACCAGCAAGAGCTCGTATCAAGCAAGTTTAAGGTCATTCTGGTTACTATAGTTGTGAGCGTTGCACGCAGCACGGGGGTGTATTTACACTCTATGGTACCTTTCCATCTACGGATTCTCCTATACGTGCAGATGAATCATTCTCTGAAATGGCATACGGAAACCACCAAACAGGACGCTCCCCGCTCTTAGACATACCAGTGAATTCAGTATCACACTTTCCTTGCATCTATATACACATGTTAGAAGAAAGGATCATTATTACGTGGATGAGCAATAAACAAAATATCAGATCAGTTACTTTCAATGAAATGTTTTATCCCTCGAGAATTTGCCTGGAAAATTATGTCTTTGCTAGAAATTGACAGATGAAAAGCTACAGAAGCTTTTCAGTAGCTACAGTACATTTATTTCCATTTCAAAAAGAAATGTGAAATATTGGAAAGAGATTTTTCTCTCCTTCCTCTCCAACACAAATGTACGGCAGAGAGTTCGTCCACTAAAACGTTTTGTGTGGTATCCTATGAGGAGGAACCACTGGAGGAGGCAGTTGTGCACAAACTCTGGCTGCACAATTTTTCAGAAAATAATCGCTGTGAGGTAATACTGACTGCCGACCCGCAGTGCTGACAAGTTGAAACGATTAATACTCAATGACTCCTGCCCTGATCCAGCCAACTGGAATTCATTTGAAGTAAAGGTATTTCACAGTACCGGTAGGCATATATGAGTTTAAGAAAGACATTTTGTTTTCTTCAAAATAGTTACCTTGATCTACATGTAAACCATGTGGACTTGGTTAAAACTAAAGTATTTACAATGACAAGAAGAAATATAAAATACAAATGAAAAAAGATTTTTCTTTCCTCCCTTTCCAACACAAAGGTATGGCAGAGAAAAAATATTGCGTAGTTTGTTTTGAGGAAGAGGACCCTCCATCTGTGGCAATTGTGCACCATCTGTGGCTGCACAATTTCTCCTCAGAGAATTGCTGTGAAGCGTACTGGCCACCCACCCGCGATGCAGACGAGTTGAAAAGATTGATACTCAATGACTCCTGCCCTGATCCAGCCAGCTGGACTTCACTTGAAGTCAAGGTGCTTTACAGAACAGGTAGGCCTATATATGTTAAGCAAACACATTTTGTTTTTCTTCAAAATAGTTACCTTGATCTACATGTAAACCATGTGGACTTGGTTAAAAGTATTTGCAATAAGAAGAAATATAGAATGCAAATAGGAACAAGATTTTTCTTTCCTTCCTTTCCAACACAAAGGTATGGCAGAGAGCTGTAAAAATTTATCTTTCGAGGAGGAGGATCCTCATCCGAATTGAGGTGACAAGAGGAGACGAGGCAAGAGTGCAATGATAAGTATGTTATTACAAAGTGTTGTAATGCGGATTTTGTGGGCGTAAGATTGTGTTTGTCCTATTGGCACTGTGAGGTAAATTCGTGTTTTTCATTTTTCCGCGCACGTGTTGACCCAGTGTCATTGTTAGGTCGACAATTTTGTCGCAGTTGCATAAGATTATTTGGCTTATTATTTGGCTAGTTATTTAGCAGCCTGCCGATTTGGCGGGGTTATGTGCCGCCCTGCGCCTATATATATTCTGTAAAATTGTATATTTGCTTGCTCGGTTGTTTGGCTGAGGGCCTGCCAAATTGCGGCAGGATTATTACCACGTGTCTGAAAACAGGGTATTTGGCGTGCAGTCGCCTGCCAAATAGCGATAATGGGGTCGTGAAAATTCCAACGTAGTATTCCTGTGGTATACTGAGTAGATTTTGTAGCTTACCCGACAAAGTTTTTCGCCTCGTATTACCAAACGAGACGTTAACGGGCGATCCAGTTGCCTGTTTTGGTATATCCGATTACAAGATTATATTTTCGGGGGGTCCTTTTGTAACTAGAGATCAATTTTCAATCAAATTCGGGCGTTTTTCCACGGTCCTGAAAAATTGTACGGTGTGATTTCGCCGCGACAAAAAATTTCACCCGCAGGGGACGTTTCGCCCCCGTTGAATTGCACGCAGGAGGGATAGTTTAACCGTGTGCTCGGGACGGTTTGGCCCGTGGGATGTTTCGGCCGGTAGCATTGTTTCGGGTTGTTCGCCCCATTGGCAGTTCGGCCCCTCAGGTTGTTTTGGCCGGTGCCATTGTTTCGGACCGTTCGGCCCAGTTGGAATATCGTATATCGGTCATATATCGGTCATATCGATCATATCGGGACTATCAGGACAGTTCGGCCATTGGCTATTCGGCCAGTACGACTGCTGTTCAGCTGTGTCATAAATCTGTGGTAGAGTGGGTAGGAGGGCGTTATAAAATTTCTCCATGCTGTGAGTCTTCTCAAAGTCGGCGTCAATTGCCCCTCTCCTCACCACACTGGCCAGAGACTTTCTCAATGTCTTCTTATTTTCGGACCGTTTGGGCCAAAAATGTTTCCAGCAACTTGCTGGCTGCTTCCGACCTACTGTTCCTAAGTAAAACAAGTAGGGCCTGCACTTTGGTGACACGGTGTAAGTTCTCCACATCAATCTCTTCAATGCAATCCTTATCAAGCACCGACAGCAAATTGTTGAAGCTAATTAATGCATTCTCAAGCGGAGTTTCCGCAGCAGTTCCCGAAGAACACCGCAGATCAACTTTCGGAGCATCAGCCAATCAACAGAGAAGTTCAATGAAGCGAACCCGCTGAATTCTCTGGGTGGTAATAGCAATATCATACTGGATTACTCCGAAGTATTTCTGCCCGCCGCGTCGTATCGACATGGTGGGGGAATAGTGCCTGGCCGCCAACGACCGGGTATGGGGGGGGGGGGGGGGTCACCTTGCCGGCAAGATCGGAAGGGTGTTGCATTTTTATTAACCATAATTTTCCCATTTTATCTCCCTCTACAAGTACTGAGGAATGGTGTATTGTCGGGAGGGGGATATTCCCCCTGAAGCATCATCGATAGGATTGATAGAGGGAGCCACCCGGGAGGGAAGGTTAATATACCCCCGGGTTATCCTGAGGTTGTCCCGCTATCTTAGGCGGGAGGATGTATTCGGATATCTGGATGGGCAGTATCGCCTCGCCTTGTATCAGGGCGACGGCGAGTGAATTGCCTGCATGCAGGAACACCTGGTGGACGAGGTCCCAAACCAGGAGTTTCTCCCGGAAGAGCTATTCTACGAGCCTCCTAGTATTTGGTGGGAGGCAGAGGCTGGAGAGCGGTGGCGCCTTCCCGCCCGCCTTGCGGCCGAGTCG
>JZLH01S0354862.1:52171-63745 GCA_001188425.1 Eucidaris tribuloides
CATTTAAACTTCAAAATTTGCACAGTGACGTGCACGTGCCGTTTAACCAATCAGTGTGCTTCATTGGTTGTACAAACATAGTCATAACCGTAATCCGCAATTTGAGCAAAATTTAAACTCTTGGAAAGAACAATATTGTGGTAGCATATCGTTATTATTAGTTTTTCTCATAAAACAACAATTTCGTGATGTATGGATCTCAAACTTTCAACACATATTTTGTAAGTACTAAACTACCGTTTGGTATTGATAATGAAGGGAAGTGATGGACTTGCAAATCCTGAAATCAATCTTTAACACGATCAGTAAGCATTACTTAGAGTTATCATGTGGAAACCAATTTGCATGAGCTTTGACCTGCAGACCCCAAATTCGAACTTGACTTGTATTCTATAGTCATCAATCTACACACCAAATATTATCCAAATCCATCTAACATCTAAATAAAGTTATCGTGTAGAAACCAACTTGCATAATGAGCTTGACCTTTGACCTGCGGACTCCGAATTTAAACTTGACCTGTATTTTGGTGTGTTTTACCTACACACCAAATTTTTAAAAAATCTATCACATATTTTTTTTAAGGTATCATGCAGACACCAATTAAGGGGATGGACGATTGGACAGACAGGTGCAATGCTTAACACCCCCTCGAAACTTCGTCTGCGGGGGCATAAAAATCAATACATGCAATAGGACTTGCATAGAATATAAAAAACCTTCACAGTGCTGGAACAACTTTTGTAATCACCTCATCTGATGGTGTGACAACATATGGAGGGTTAAATATCAGCACATCCACGGAACCCTGTAACTGGTGCTGGATGGGACTCAGCAGATCACAATTGAGGACGTCTACAAGGCAGCCATTTTGTTTGGATGTCTCTCGAGTACAGATTGCTGCATGAGGGTTCCTGTCGGTTGCTCTGTAACACAAAGATGACACATTTGATTCTTGATTTCTTTTTAATGTAGATTAAATGTGTGTGTATAGCTGTATATTTCTCACTTTGCTCCAGATCATAATTCAGCAAATCAATCTGTACTAGTTGGATTGATATGCAATTGTACTGACTTCACTATTATCATAAATATTCCTCTTCAATGTTTACAAACTAAATCTATGAAAATGTAAAGACAAATAGCGTAATTATTTCAAAGAAACTTATGAGCTTTTAAGAACTAAGGAATATGGCCTATGCCTGCAGTCACCTGTATGATGAAAATGCAAGTCACAAATTTCATAAAGCACAGCTGTGTAAGTTTTCATGTCTCACTTTACATATCTTTCACAACATGCAAGTTCCACAAAGAAATAGTATGATATTGAAAAGAGAAAATTATATTACACAAATTGTTTTAAATAAGAAATGAATCTACATTTTGCACTGATGAGTTCTGAGTGTTCTAGAAAATTTGATTCCCAACAGATAGACGATGCCTCTGCAAATGCAAGAAACCTAATTATTTCACAGATACCTTATTATAGTCCGAGAGATACCAAGAATTTATTTGACAAAAATGACCAGGTGTCTTGATATGATATTTGGGTAGAACATCCCCTGACACATTTGAAAATTGATTTCTTGAGTGTCGTGAGTGGTGGAACGTGACGTCAGAGGTCAATGACCTCTAATTTGACCCCCAATTCCTATGTTATTGGTTTTCTGCATATATTTCCTGAACAGATATTTAAATTTTTACGTCAGTGGTGTCCAATGAAAGATATTTAATATATCTATTCAACGATACCCATTGTGACGAGATTTGATTGTTAAAGTCCTCATTTTTGGCTAAAAACTCAAAATTTTCACATTTTTTTGGATTTTTCTACAAATTGGCCTAAAATAAAACTAATAAGTTAATAAAACGGATTTGGTTTTTAATACGATTTACACCTCAAAAACTTTCCCGTAATATATACTAAAAGATGACCAAAAAGTATGTCGGCAGGTCAAGCCGTAACTGCGCAAGGTCATTGAAAGTTCAATGACCTCTAAATTTACATAATTTCCCCTTTTATTGGTTTTCCTATAATAAATCTTGAACAGATGCATAGTTTTTCACATAATGGACGTCAAATGAAAGATATCACTAATATCTGTCCAGTGGTATCCATTGTGAGCAAATTTGGAAAATTTAAAACACTCATTTTTGGTCAAAACCCTCAAATTTTAACCTTTTTTCAGATTTTAGTACAAATTGGCATGAAATTCAAGAAAAAATTACAACACTTTGAGTTTTGCATACGATTCACACCTCAAGACCTTTCCTGCAATATATACTAAAAGATGACAAAAAATTACGTCAGCAGGTCAAGTTGTCCTTCCACAAGGTCACTGAAAGTTCAATGACCCCTAAAATCCTATAATTTCCCCTAACATTGATTTTCCTATAATAAATCTTAAATCGATACTTAGTTTGTCACATAATGGGCATCAAATGGAAGATATTTGTTATATCTGTCCAATAATATCCATTGCGAGGAAATTTGAAATATTTAAGGCCCTTATTTTGGGCCAAAACTATCAAATGTTCACATTTTTCGGATTTTGGTACAAATTGGCCTGAAATTAAATTTTCTTTTGGTTTTGCAAACGATTCACACCTCAAGACCTTTCTCACAATATATACTACAAGATGACCTAACGTATGTTAGCAGGTCAAGCCGACCTTGTGTAAGGTCACTAGAAGTTCGATGACCTCTAAAATATACATATTTCCCCTTGTATTGGTTTTCCTATTATAAATCTTACACGGATAAGTGGTTTTCCAAATAATGGGTGTCAAATGAAAGATATCCCTAATATCTATCCAATTATTCCCATTGTGAGGAAATTTGAAAATTTTAAAGCCCTTATTTTGGGCCAAAACTCTCAAAGTTTCACATTTTTTCGGATGCTGGTATAAACTGGCCTGTTTACTGTAATTTTTGTAAAAAATAATATACGTGGCTTTTAAATAGTGAATAAGGTTTTTTGGTTTGTTTGTTTGTTTGTATTTTGAAAATGCTATTAAAATATCTCCACCGCATTGCATGCGTTGCCAGAGGTTTATTTTTTTTCAAAATGTCTCAGCCATCTCTGTGGTGTGTGTCTATCTGAGTATGTACTGATTATGAATGACCATTTGCAGACGTGTTTGCATCAGTGATTAGCAGAGAGATGCATCATGATATGATATTTATGATATTTATGAAGTTTTGTCATAACAACTGGAAATCCATTATTTCAAATGGATGACCAGACAAAATATCATACGCCTTTGGATTGTATCAAATTACGTCTAATAAATGAATGAACCAGCAACTCCGTTTTGTGGTGTGAGGTGTACTGAAGAAAACGTGATTTGAGAGCTAACATTTATTTTTTCCCTCTACTATGGGCCACACCCACCCTACTTTCTCTTGCATGGTAAACGCTCGTTTTCTGCGCTCGCCCGTGGGATCATAGCCTTATAAATATATAAGATTCATGTAAAATAATTGCATTCTGCGTGCAAAAAGTGTTGTTGTTGTTTGTATGAGTGTGTGCCCGTGCACGCATGTATGTTAATCGTGTACGTTATGATACGCCACCGTGCGTATTGCCTGTGCGCGCACGTATGTGTGTCTGTATATGTGTGTGCAGGTCCATATGTGCATTTGAATGCGTCAATATGTATTTGTGTATGTGTTTGTGTTTGTGTGTGTGTGTGTGTGTGTATGTATGTATGTGTGTGTGTGTGTGTGTGTGTGTGTGTGTGTGTGTGTGTGTGTGTTTGGGCATGTGTGTTTGTGCGTATCTGTTTGTGCGTATATGTTTGTGTCTGTGTGTGTGTGTGTTAGTGCTTGTTGGAACATACGTTTTGATCGACCCATCTAGACAGATGATCATCCCCTCTAGGTGTGAGGTCCTGTCTACGCCACTGGTCAAGTGAAAGATATTAATCTAAATGATAGCCATCGTGGTTAAATTTAACAATCTTAAATCACTCCTTTCAGGGACCCCCCCCCCCCCCCCCGATGTAACATTTTTTAAAGGAGTTTTTGCACACTGACCTAAAGTAAAACATTCAGTTACGAAAATTGTATTCATTGGATTTTTTAAAAATAAAAACAATAATAAATTACGTTTACTCTCAAAAACGGTATATGCACTAAAACATGAATTAGAAAATGTGTCCCACAAATATATAATCCCATGCATGACTATAGTAATATCATTTCACTATTTAATAGCTTGTTTTCAAATATTTTTGCATGACATAAAATAGTTAACACTGTAACAAGTATTCAACTTTCTTCCAAACGAAATATTGTATTTACTGAGGGTGGATTAATATGATTTTATGTTTTATTAACAAAGTTTACGTTAAGAAAACGTATGAACATTTTCCTGGTTGAATAAATTCATCGCATTGAGGCTTCATACCATTCCAGTACCATTTATTCAAGTATTTTGTTGGATGCCAAAAGGACAATGGAGCACGTTGGTGAGGTAATTTGGCTACTGCATGGTTCACTGGTTTGTTTTGGTGCATTTGATTTCCGAATTGGCAAAAAAGATTGCGGTGAGAGCAGTTGATGTGATTAAGAAATAATTATGGAAGTCCATGCATGCACAAATTGGAGTATTATGTCCTTGAGACAGGGGCGGATCCAAGATTTTTAAATGGAAGGACACGAAAACTTTGTGTGCGTAGCGCGAAGTCCCTTGCAGGCGGAGTCCAGGGCCCTGGAACTTTACGATTTTAAACATTCTCTTTGGCTCTATATATTTTAAGCGATTAAAAGCAAAATTCACTATTTTTATTCTTTTATTGTATAGTCAGATATCATGATTGACCAGACCGTCTCTGAATCCCATTGGCCATATTTTGTTCGTGTTTACATTGTGGAACTTCAATTAAAAATAATTGTCAGTTACATAGTACTAGTGCTTAAATGGATAAACAAACATCCCAAAAGTTTAGAAAGTTTTGCTGCCACTGGCAAGATATGCATGAATATACATCAGCCTTGAAATTTCCACTGCAGTGGAGTATGAAATAGCCTAGATATTGACACAGTAGCATATGGGAGGAAATAGGCAGGGTGAATCCAGTCAACCTAAGCACTCATAGATTTTCACTTGTTTAAAGCACTAAATAATCATTTTGAAATACAATTTTTCAGTACTTCACATAAACCTGATCAATAACATTTAGAGCATGGGCGACTATGTGGATTGTAGTTTACATTTGTGGAAACTGTGGTCATTGTAAGCTCGTGTCTTTAACTAAATGTTTCTCAAACACTTGCTGGCATAAATGTATTTTGTGTTTAGTTTGCTGCAGATTTTCCTTTAGCAGAGTTATCATCACCACCCCCACATGATCTTCATCGTAATCATCTTTATCATTACCACCATTATCACAATCATCGTCATCGTCTTCATCATTATGATCAACAATCATTGATCTTTATCTCCACACCCTCACCTCTTCCACGCGAGATTTCATGTACGTCTAATAAAAATCATTTTCTCAAAGTTACTTGATATTTATATGTACACGTACTTTAACTTTATGGGCTGTTGCTCCCCTATAAATATCGGCACTCCACTTTTAATATCACAGGCCGTCAGTTTCCGGAATTGTAAAAACAAATCATAATGCAGAAAATATTAGTTTACAATACTTTTTTAAATTTTTTAAAACTGAAGTATTCCCTTTCATTTTTTCATGTTGTGTTATCTGAATTAGAAATATCAGAAATAAATTAAATCCCCAGAAATTAAATTCAAGATTCAAATTCATATTTTCTGTTAAAATTGTCTTTTATGGTATAACTCCAAAGACAAGAAGTTAGATTACACGTTGCAGTTCAAGAAAACTGTCGAAAAAATATGTCATATTACTGACGTTTGAACTTTACCAATAAACTTTTTACAAATCGTTAATACAAACAGACAAATATTTGTTTGGATATGTTGAATTACACCTTCAAATACACACACAAAAACCGTTTCATTCTGTCATAATACAATTTTTTTTAATTTGACTCATCTATGTATTTCGTTCCATGTCCTCGCATTCATTTCATATTCTAGTTTATAAGACAGTTTTCAGCCAATTGTTCATAAAGTAGTTTGTTGAATAAAGAGGGAGGCTAAAGAAGACGGAGATTTCACAGATTCGAACGAAGAGGTGAATGATAAGAAATGTTTTGTTAGATTTTACACATTTATCAGGAGTATCCCAGTAAACAGGAATATTATAAAATTATGAAAGGGGTTGGTATGATAGAATTCAAAGGTGTATGGGAGTGTTGATCTTGCTTGGGAACCCACTTTGATATTATTGGTTATTATTATTGGTGTCTCAAACCACGTTTGTAGTTGTATTGTTGTTGCTTCTGTTATGTTGTATATTGTACAGTAAATGCATTTATATCGGTATATGTTATATGTAGTTTAAAAACTTTTTCTCCTGTAACACAATCAAATCCCAAAGTGAAAATGAAATTGAATTCAAATGTTACCCCATTATGCGGAGACCATTGTACTTCAAAGACATAACATCCATCCTGTGGATAGTAGATTCTACACTATTTCTTTAAATCACAGATCTTGCTCTCGACCACCCACAGAACAAACACCAATCTTTAGTGAAATCACTCTGCCATCGCAAAACAATCAAGTAACCCATGCAGTGGACCACCGCCCGCCCCCAAAAAAAAAAAAAACACCAGTGCCTCAATGTTAAAGCAATTCTAAATACATGGTCCTGGACTGGCATCAGACTTTGGTGCGATGAATTTGTTCAACCAGGAAAATATTTATATGTTTTCATGACATAAACTTTGTTGATTAAAAATAAATATTGTTTGCCATTATGTGTTAGTGTAATTATTATTTATTAAAAACTTGTTACAGTGTGTGAAGTGTTTTTGGTCATGGGAAAGACTTCTAATGAACTTCCTCATCTTTTAGTATTTAAGGTATAGATCCTGCTGACATACTTTTTTGGTCATTTTGTAGTATATATTGTGGGAAAGGTTTTGAGATGTAAATCGTTTGCAAAACCAAATCGTTTTAGAAAATTAAATTTCAGGCCAATTTGTACCAAAATCCGAAAAATGTGAACATTTGATAGTTTTGGCCCAAAATGAGGGCCTTAAATATTTCAAATTTCCTCGCAATGGATATCATTGGACAGATATAACAAATACCTTCCATTTGACGCCCATTATGTGAAAAACCAAGTATCTGTTTAAGATTTATCATAGGAAAATCAATGTTAGGGGAAATTATAGGATTTTAGGGGTCTTGAACTTTCAGTGACCTTGTGGAAGGACGACTTGACCTGCTGACATACTTTTTTGTCATCTTTTAGTGTATATTGCTGGAAAGGTCTTGAGGTGTGAATCGTATGCAAAACTCAAAAGTATTGTTGTAATTTTTTTCTTGAATTTCATGCCAATTTGTACTATAATCTGAAAAAATGTTAAAATTTGAGGGTTTTGACCAAAAATGAGTGTTTTAAATTTTCCAAATTTGCTCACAATGGATACCACTGGACAGATATTAGTGCTATCTTTCATTTGACGTCCATTATGTGAAAAACTATGCGTCTGTTTAAGATTTATTATAGGAAAACCAATATAAGGGGAAATTATGTAAATTTAGAGGTCATTGAACTTTCAATGACCTTGCGCAGTTACGGCTTGACCTGCCGAAATACTTTTTGGTCATCTTTTAGTATATATTATGGGAAAGTTTTTGAGGTGTAAATCGTATTAAACACCAAATCCGTTTTATTAACTTATTAGTTTTATTTTAGGCCAATTTGTAGAAAAATCCGAAAAAACATGAAAATTTTGAGTTTTTAGCCCAAAATGAGGACTTTAACATAATCAAATCTCATCACAATGGGTATCGTTAGATAGATATTTTTAATATCTTTCATTAAACACCACTGACGTAAAAATTTAAATATCTGTTCAGGAAATATATGCAGAAAACTGGATACATAGGAATTGGGGGTCAAATTAGAGGTCATTGACCTCTGATGTCACGTTCCACCACTCACGACACTCAAGAAATCACTTTTCAAATGTGTCAAGGGATGTTCTACCCAAAGATCATAAGACACCTGGTCATTTTTGTCAAATAAATTCTTGGTATCTCTCGGACTATTATCTTTTGATCCCCAAATTGACTATTTTCTTTACCTATACAAATCAAGGCTTCTGCATCATCATAGATTAGTAATAGTGGGCATGTACACAATGAGTTAAAAACCAATTGTGTTCCCAATTTTTTGTATACAACATTACTTACATAAAATATGCAGAATTTGTCAAAAGTTGAGACAGAGCAGTGATAACAATACCAGATCCAGATCCAACTTCTATACAGACTGTTGGCCTGAAAGAGAGAGACAGAAAAAAGAGATACGATTAGTTTAAGGTCATGTGTTGTATGGTGGGACCCCCAAATACCTGGTGGCGTTACATTTTTCAGTCCTCTTCTTAATTGAACTTGATGCATCAGAGCTATCCTTCATCCAATTATAATGAATTTGGGCTCATTCTGCAGCAAAATTACTCTGCTATTGAAATCTGATAAGCAATCTTGCATTACACTTTGTTTAATTAGTGAAAAATGCAAAAATGTTAACGAGGGTAAATCTGGTGGATAAGCGGAGGAGGATAAGCGGAGGAGGAGTGTGTACAAAGTCTATGGGGAAATTGCAAATTACCTGTACACTTTTGCTTTTCCTACTATTTTCAGCAGATAAGCTATCTTGAAGTTATGATATGCATCTGACTAACTTGACACATGTTGTACTTCACAATTCTCAATAGTAAAATGAAATTAATTGACTTCAAGGTCTTTAATTACTTAATTAATGACTGGTGTAGCTTGTGCTTGCCATTGACTTGTACACATTATGAAGCATGATAGTACTGCATGTAAAGACACACAAGTATGCTCACTTGAGGGCTACATTTTGGTTGAAATTTTTAAATACACTCTACTGATCCATTTATCAAACAATAATCTACTATTTAATCTCTAAAATTTGTTAGTTAGGTTTAATAAATTATTTGTTTAATTAGTTTAATTAATGTTTTTGTAAAAAAATGCAACACAATTTTAAACATATTTTGTCACAATCAGTATCACTCCATCTGAAAATCAAAAAGTAGTAAAACCATACATTTTCTTAAAGCTGAAAGTGTGCTTTTTCATAACAGAACATCAATTTTGAGCCATGACTTAATACTGACAAGTGTAATGAGTTGTCATCAATATCACAAAAATAAACATTTTTTGTGATATTTCCCTTTAATTTTTTTTACACACACTGTATAGCAACTTGACCTTGGATGATTGAGATTATCTGAAGTATAAGCTTTCAGAAAATGTATACTTTTGTTGCTTTCTGATAAGTACTTTTGGAGTTATATTGGTTTAAATGCAAGAAGTGACAAAATTCATGATTTTGGTGCCTGTAACGCAAAGGGGTCCCACCATATGACACATGACCTTAAAGGTAAATGACATGATTGGGGTAGTCCTCAACTTGGGCTGAAACTACTCTAGAATCAAGTAAACTACGCAAGGATTCTCCTGTGAAAATCTTGTAGTCAAACGTTGACTCATTCTAAAATAACTAACGTCAATATCTCTTGTGGCAGGCAAACCTGGTGTGTGGCTCTCTATGGGTCCTATTTATATCGTGACCCGATAGAGTTAATGTTCATCCTTGATTCTCCATAAGTAAACAAATAGAGACAAATCCTTCCAGCTGGGAGATCCACTCCAGCTGGTGTATAGTTGGTATATATTTCAACTCATTTGGTTCTTGAGGCATTTTCAAGTGTTCCCAATCATGTCACTAACCTTTAATGGGTGTAATTTAACTTCAATAACATGATGAAGAATGAGAGCAGTGTTTGAGAAAATGTCTTTTTTTTTCTTTTAATACTTAAAGTACATTGATGAGAAGTTGGCTACTTTTATTTGTGAAAAATGTAAGAATCACAGCCTAACTTTTGCCAAATAAGACAGAGAAAAAGTAAAATTTATTTTTATTGTTAGAAAATATTTTATTCAAGCTCTTCAGTCTGGTCTTCTGTGTTGTGGACGTGCACAAATTCACACTTGACAGCAGTGGGCAGCGAGGTAAGTTACAAGGAAGCATCTCCACCTGTTGACTACTGTGTAATCTCCAAGCTTGTGGATACCCTGCACAGGGTGCAATGTGGGTCCTAGTAGAAATGAATTTTGCAGTGGAGGAATAGAACACCACTAATTTAGGCAACATGGACTAAATAGCCTACTCCTTTGCCCATATCATCCAAATAACACCATGATATATCAATTATCATAATTGCAAAAAAATAGCAAGCCATTGGGACAGTATGTGACCCGTCACCACAATACCCTGATAAAGTCACAAAGGTTAGGAAAGTGCCAAATATCGTAATCATGACATACAGCTTGAAAGTGAAGTGTCCTCAAAAATCAAAACTTTCATGACATTCACATGTTGCAAAAGTAAGAACATAATATTTTTCACCTTCAGTATTTTTGTCCATGTTTATGTTTCACTGATGTGCGGCTTCATCAGGCAAATCTGTATCATGTACCCTGCAGGATTACCTCGATTTCTGTAGAAATAACGCCTCTTTTTGTAGAGTGTCTAGAAGCAAAAATGTATCCTCAGCGGGCTCATAGACATGCTGAAAATCCTGGCTTGTAAGATGGGAGAAGTCTGGAGTCTGGAGATCACTGGACAGATTCATTGCCACGGAAGATCTAAATATGTATGCACAAAGGAAGAAAATTGACTTTGGAATTAAATATTTCATTTTATGTACCACCTGATCTACAGAGGAAAAGTATACATTTTCTAAAATTTCACAAGGAGTCCAAAAATGGCAGGGTTATGTCCAAGATGGATAGACAAAGTAAAACACAATTTGGCTTAAAAGAAAAATGTCTGACTTGAGACAAGCACATGTACTTTGCATCAAACCCTATGTCCAAAAAGACATCATATTTGAACTCCTTGGCTCAAGAACTTTTAAAACATGTACACTTCAGCTGTGATACAATAGGTTTCTTGATCAGTAGGGGCACACGCTCAACTTGGGAGATTCTCTCCCAAATGGGAGATCAAATTTGGGGTCCACACAAGAGATTCTCTCTCAAATGGGAGAACACTTTTCTACAAAGCCTTGTACCGGCTTAGGGGTACATTTGCTCGTGATAAGAATATGATCATTGGATTCCTTGGCTCAAATTACCCTAATTCACCATCTACTTCAAAATTTCACCATATACATATATCGATTGAGTAATTGACAATTTAAGTCTTTTCTTTAGTCTCCTGCATAGATTTACATGGTATTGGGTGCCATTGATTTTGCACAGGATATCTTGAACATAATTTTTGTTAATCAATGACATGATAATGAAGGTTTTTATCACAAGTGTTGATACCATAGTAATCCTGAAACTGTGACTCAATTACTAGTGCACAAAAATTGCCAAGTTATCCAAGAATTTATTATTAATTAAAAAGAGATACAGAATCAGG
>JZLH01S0354863.1:0-14658 GCA_001188425.1 Eucidaris tribuloides
CTACAAAAGGTTTTTTTTTCCCCTCAATTCTTTTTAACATACTCCGAACATATATTTAGGATTAATTAGAGCTGAAGAACAAAGAACACTTCTTTAACTTTATTGATTCTGTTTATAATCACAAAATCTTTAGTGAATAAAGATGCGTGTTCACGATTAACTATAAGCCCTATCTTTTAATAATAAGAGCATTTCATAAAGCTCACCGTAAGGTGGGCCTGACTAATAATGGGGCAACTACTTTTCATGTGAAATACACACGGTCAAAATCGACATTATCTGGCTGAAAAGTCTGGATACATGAGGGCAGTACATAGGAGAGAGAGACATACAAAAACGGTTAACAACATTGCCTCCCTCGCGAGGCAACATAGTTGGCTCTCCAATAACCATATTAAGAAAGACAAAGTCAGTTCTTATGCGTAGTGGTTCTTGCGAGATTGATTTACTGCCGAAAAGATGTAGAGGCTTAGCCATTCGGGGTTTTCGAGTTAAGAGAACGAGGGCTACGGGCTTGACCGTTCAGGAGTGGTATAAAGGGTAATTATACTCCGTATGACGAATTGTCTATGAAACCCATTAACTAACGATCAGGATAAACTTGCTAATTGCATTTGTACCCCCAGCACTTCAATGAAAAAACAAAATTCCCTGATTTTTCCCTGTTTTTTTTCCTGATGAAGTCTCAAAATACCATGATAATTATTTCAACTCATTTCTAGTTTCACATGTTTTCCATGTTGTTTCGATATGCAAAAAATATAAGAGAGTCTGACTGACTACTTTCGATTTTGGGGTCAATCAAAATTCCCTGACTTTTCCCTGACTGGAAAAAAGTTAAATAATTTTCCCTGATGGGCTGGGAACCCTGTAATGTTTTTTCCCTGATGAAGTCTCAAAATTCCATGATAATTTTTTCAATTCATTTCCAGTTTCACATGTATTCTATGTTGTTTTGATATGCAAAAAATATAACAGAGTCTGACTGACTACTTTCGATTTCTGGGCCAATCAGAATTCCCTGACTTTTCCCTGATTTGAGACATTTTTATCAAATTCCCTGACTTTTCCCTGACTGGAAAAAAGTAAAATAATTTTCCTGATTTCCCTGATGGGGTGGGAACCCTGTAATGTTTTCTCACCACTGTTGATTTTGCTGGGGGCTGGACATATTTCAGGAGCATCATCATTGTGAAGAAAAGCAAACAGGTAGCCATTTGGGGCAGCTCGACTGGTATCCACCTTGTAACGAAGTGAGGAATTCTTCAGAGTGTTGTCCTTGCATTTTATCAGGAATCCTATTGACATGTCATCTATACGGGGAAAAAAAAGAAAGAAAAACAAATAAACATTACAATTTAATTGAAATACCAACAACATTACAATTTATAGTATTTTACAATTTAGTATTTTTACTATTTGGGTATAATAACAAATATATATTAAACTAACAATATTTAAATTTGTTTACAAAATAATCATGGTTAATTCATTTCACTTCATAAGTCAATTACCACTTAGACTTGCTAATTGAATGGTAAACGGGAAAACCTGACCTATGCCGGCACTCTCATCTGATCTTATATATTACCCCTGTTGTTTGCCAGTATTGTCGGCATAGAAGCAGAAGGAGCTATTGCTGTACAAAGTATATAGCAATAGCACCTTTCTGGTTCTATGCTAAAGACCGAAGTTTTCTGTGTTGCGGATTTTCTGCGGAAATCACAGAATTTGGGGTATAACGCGGAAAACAGCATTTTAAACAAAAATAAAAATAATCATGCCCAAAAATTCCCCCAAAGTAAAATTAATAAATATTTATTGAATAAAACTAAACTTATTTACCAAAAAGATGCCTAATAAAGCCAAAGAAATCATGCGTTACCCATAAATATGTCCCCTAACCCGAATCAAAACCCCAAAAGGCCTATAGCTAGCTTGACGTTATTTGTGATTTTTTCAACAATAATTCAAGTTGGAAAATTGCAAAATTACAACGCGGAGAAAAACGGAATTTGACATTTGTAAAATGGAGAAAAACAGATTTGACATTTGTAAAACAGAAAACTTCGGTCTTTATTCTATGTCAATGGACTATGTTCCTTTACATGTCATATACACTATTTATGGCAGTCATGACTTACCGTCAATGTTAACTGCAGCATGATCTTTGGAATGAACTTCCTTTCCTTCATCAGTAATGTACCAGTAGCAAAGAGGCACTGCAACCAGTTGGTGTGATGGACTGTATCAAAGAGACAGAATTTAAGATTTATCAAAGCGTGGTCTCATTCTGAAATCCCTGATTACCCCCTTCACTTTCTCTTATGGCCAAAAGTTTTCCTCTTTATACGAAATGGAAACAAACATACAGAAAATGGGTAAAAAAAAGTGGGGGAGGGGACGGGAAACAGAAAACAGTTTCGGATATTGCAAAAAATATAACACCAACAAAAATACAAAAAAAATTTAAAAACACAGCAAAACTGTTTTATACTTTAGCCAAAGATTAGAGGAAAAAACAATTTGATTTGATATATGAAGACCTGCACACAAGTTGTTAACACGTATCTTTGTAGTAGATTATAATCACATAATGCGATTAATACAAAAACAGATTGTTGTCGCATGTGATATACAAATGATACTGATCATCTGTGGTAGTATCGCAAGATATATACCCACATTATTAATGTCAAACAGATAAACATGTAAATATAGTAATATAACTATTTATGTTACATTAAAGATTGTGTCATTGATTTGCACGTCAAAAAACATTTAAATGAATGAAATCAGCTGAAATCATATCCAATGTGAAGATTACTATAAATAAACACTTCTCATACAGAGACTTGGGGTAAAATATTGAGTTTTGGTGAAAATCTGGACGGTTAAACTTCATCCTTTTTCAAATTGCTCTGAAGCATTTAAAAAAAAAATCTGTGACGTCGACGTGCACGGGCCATTCCAAAATTGTCCGATCAGCCGTTAGCCGAAGTGACGTGGAGTTCAGCCGTTTAGCCAATCAGTGCGCTCTGCTGATCTTGCGACGGTACACATAACCGTGATTCGTAATTTGAGCAAAATTTAAACTCATGGAAAGAACAACATTCTGGTAACATGTCGTTATAGTTTTTCTCATAAAACAACAAATTCATGACGTATGGATCTCAAACTTTCAACACACCATTTGTAAGTACTAAACTACCGTTTGGTATTGATAATGAAGGGAAGTAATGGACTTGCACATCCCTGACACAATCTTTAATTCTATATGAAATACATAGGGCAGGTATATATACATATAACAAGCCTGCTACAAAACACTGATCACGATAATTGTGATGCAAGTTCACACGATTTACATTACCTTTTTCTTCCTCCATGAGATGAGGATGAGATCAGCGGCTTCTGTGATTGGCTAACAACTGAGGTATCGTCTTCCGAGGACGAGCGTGAACCAATCCTAGCAGTTGTCAGATTGAGTGTGGTCTGCTGTACCCTTTGCCTTGCATCTACTGCCTCCAGCCTGTGGGCCAGCTCACATCCAAGCTCAGTGATGATGTACCTGTTAAAGACAGTCAGGTTTAAGTTTAAAGCACAAGTACAGTTTTGGTTGATCACATAAATGTTTTGTTGATCTTTCACAAAGTATTCTATTGTCACCCCAGACATCAGAAAACAACATCAAATCAAACACACTGAAAATTGTTTGTAGTGACAAATTATGATGTTTAAATGGGAGAGCATCTAGTGGTATGTACATAACCTATGGGAAATGTTGGACCCCCCCCCCCATATTTTACATTTTGAGTAATTTCACAAATATGGGAAAGTTTCAGAGCGAGCCATTTTCAGGGCATTGGAATGTCATGTAAGTGCATCTAAAATCCATAATTGCAAAGAACTTCAGTTTTTACCATTTACGAAACTATATCTTGGTTTTAAGTTCAGACCCCATGTAATGTAGATTCTGACCCTTTTTCCGACTTATGATGGGACAGACACAAATCTCAATATGTGATTTGGTCAGGTCTGTTTTAAGTTCAAATACAAGATTCCATGAAGTTCAAAAGGATTTATGCCTATGACAATATATTCAATTGATAATCTATTACTATGAAAGCAATGTAGTATGAATACTAGTACCTTGCAGGACTACCTTCCTTGTAGATATAACCCTTTGATATGATAGTACTCATAGATGACCAGGCTGTGTAGTGAGAACCTGGGTCTGGCTGTCAAAGAAAAAAATCAAGCAGGATTATTGAAATTAAGTGTTTAATGTTTATTAATCTCTGGGTGTTCATTGATAGAAGATTTGAATTATTTTTTATTCATTTATTTATAATCATATGTTCATTCATTTCTGGTTATTAAATATACCATTTTACAAATTCCAATTTTGGTCATAAAATTTGCTTTCACTATAATAGGGATGACAGATATTAACAAAATTAACTTTTATGCACATTTCACACAAAGGAAAAAAAACAATCATACTTGCAAATAACTGACTAACTCCTTAACCATTTTCTTTTCATACACTTTGGGTGCTGGGCTGAAAAATTTAATGTGTTAACCAGAGACTAGATTGTTGTGTACTTATACGTATAACCTTTCAAAAATGTATGATTTCTCATAAAATTCCAAATGTTATCAAGACAAGACATTTTTACTCATTAACCCTATCTCTGCCGGGCTATTTTGGGAGATCATATGGCTGGGGGGGGGGGGGGGAGCCTTCAGATCTCGGCCGTCGACCGCGCTATCGCGATGAAATTAGCAGGCATGTCGCCGACGACCTAATCTACAAAATTGTATAGTTATTTTTTTCTTCAAAATTGTTTTTAGCTAATTTATGCAGAATTAATCTGTGAAATCATACTTATTGCTCTAGCTCACTTATCAAAGCTCCAAATGTGCTAATTTTTGGTGTAGAGACCCATTGTGGTGTTCTTAGTAAATGTATCTGAAAAAAAAATGTGATACTAAAATCAAATTCTCATGTATTTTTTGGTTTTGCAATTTCTTATGTATTTCTTTGTTTTTTCGACCTTTTCATTTTTTATTGTTTTTTCGATGAAATTTGTCGGTGACACTTATGCAATCATAAACAGCACAAAATGAAGTAATCTGAATCAGAAAAAGCAAAAATATTCATACACTTATGATTTTTTGGCTGAAAACACAATTTGTATTGAAATTGTACACAAAATCACGTTTTTGAGCAATTCTTGGTGCGACATGCATGCACAAAACTATGCGTATCTTCAAAATCGTGTACCTGAGCATCGCAAATTTGGTCTTGAAAGATGCGGGAGACTCGGAGGAAAAAAGTCATGAAACATCGCGGCAAAAGCTTTTCGCGTTGTGGACATATTGCACGAAACGTCGAGGGGGAGCCTCCCAGGCCCCCCCCCCCCAATATCAGTGATGTTTATTATTCGAGTTTAAAGATATGGCATTGATTGTCTTCTCGGCGAACCAGTGCGCCGATAGTACCTCATTGAAGTTATCTGTGGACGAGCTGGTGCATCGTTAGCACCAAAAGTGTTAATGCCAATGTACACGTTAAGTTTACACCCACTTGTGAACACGTTAAATTAGCTATAGGTTACATATGAATAAAATTATTGATGTGGATGACTCTGTGTTGAAATAGCGATCAGTTTCAATCAAATCAGTAGTGAACAAATTATCTTAAAGACACTCTATAACACTGTGGAAGACCCATTAAAAAAATTGTTGAACTTTGCTATCTGACATATCTGACAGTGACTGACAGTGTTTGAATGGACAAATAAACACCCTAGAACACAAACGTTTGGACAGTTATGCTGTCACTAGTGCAATATGTGCAGATACAAATTTGCACATTAATTTATTCTCAGCCGATAGGAAATTCCGCAACACAGCAGTCTATGGGGGAAACCTGGAATGGTCTCTCAATGATTTTCACTTTTTTAAAGCACTTAATGATCGTTTTAAACAGCAATTTTTTTCAGGGCTTTATTTTTAAATCATATCAGAGACACTGGTCGCATGGGCAATCATGTAGCTCAGAATTTCTAAACTGGAAAGTTTGTTATACAATACCTTTAATCAAAAACCAACCTTGATAGGATTATTCTTAATAAAGACCACGCTTGGTCAAATGCACAATAAATTACCACTCGTGATCAAATCAGTTTTGATACGACTCTTGATTTCATCAGTCTCCACAACAAAACACTCCTAATCATATCAACCTTGAGAGAACCTCTTGTTAATCAATTAAATTTTAACACAATCAATTTGTTTACTGTAAATCAGGCTTCATAAAAATCCCCTGATTAAAACTCTGCAATTGAATCGGTCTTGATGGAACCAATCTTGATCACCTACATTAAAATTGATGACACCACTTCTGGTCATATTGATCATATCAGAGTTTAATATAACTCAGTAATGTCAGTGTATTATTTCTTCCTTACTATTGTCATAGACTTCTCACACAGTGGCTGGGCATCTCTCTGTAGCTCTGTCTTTGTCATATAACCTTTGCTCCCAGGTTTCTGCAAAATACAACAAAATAACTTAATTTTGGTCAGAAATAACATGAGTCAAACCTTTGAAGAATTTCTAGTGTATAGTTTCATGTATATGTACATGGAAATACTCATCTTTGACAAGACAAAATTGTTAACATGTGTGTATTCTTGCAAACCATTAAAAAACCTTTAATATGCCTATTTATTATTCTTTTGTAATATAATACACTTTATCCACACAGGTGGGTCAACTTTACAAAATCTGAGTGGTGAAGAACGGAATGAAACCTGGCTTTTGACTCCTCCATCCACACAAAGATAATAAAAGTGTTTTGCTCCCCCCCCCCCCATGCCCCCTACTGTATTTTTATTTAAGTACCATTGTGGGAATTTAAATTGGATCACAAATGTTTTGTAACAATGTTCATATCACCAAAAAGCACCTAGAAACCCTTGACCTACATTGCAAGGGTACTCTGTGCAAATTATTATGCCCTCCACTTATCAATACAAGTTGACCATTTTGCAGTGTTTTGTGCCCCCCCCCCCCCAAAAAAAAATAAAAAGCTCAGGAAGGTACTGACATGTTGGTATGTTTCTACTTCTTCCACTGTTAACCGAACTGGGACAGTCACCCCAAACAAGATACCACTCTTTAGCCATACCAAAGCAATCGTTGGTTGACCGGCAGAAGGGCCCTAGCATATGTTCCTGGCAGAAGGGACTAACCTGAACAGTAAATTTCTCTATTTGAGAAATATTGCCTTATATGATATTTGCACTTAACAGACTGACAGAAGGATCTAAAAATATCACACTACTTTGATTTCTTATGAAAAGAGCCAATGGTTTTCAAGTTAGAGACAATTTAGTGTTAAGGCTCTTCTGCCGGGAACATATGCCAGGGCCCTTCTGCCGGACAACCGGCGAAATAAGATTTTATCTCGTAGTCATGGATAATGAATGGTGTAATGTTCCAGATACTTACAATGTGGTTTCTGTATAGTGTGAGATAAGAGCATACGGGCCAGACTTGTAGACGGGGACATACTCCCTGGCACGCTTGTTGGGGTTTTACGGCTTTTTCTGTGTTGAAGAAAGTGATTATGAATATACAATCAATATTAATCCAGTGTGTGTGTCATGCTTAATTCCCGGGAACTATAAATCAATAGGTTTCCATTAAAAAAAACATTTAAACATTTCAAATATATCTTAATTTCATAATGCTGCAGGTACTCTCCTATTACTGTGAACTATGTCATAATAATACAGAATTGTCATTATATTGCAATAATTGTTTGTTACTTTACTTGTAATCATTTGATAGTAAAATCAGTAATAATCAAAATTTTTTTCAATGGTCAAGTTTTTTTCAAAATATAATAAGCAGCTGCCATAAATATTATTATACCATAATTTTTTATGTTCTATGTGTGTTGAAATAACCCAGGTCACATACAACTCCATTTATTACTGAATGATATTAATTTGCTGAGTTGTATCTCCAGTTCTAATTAATTCTTGATTTTCACAGCTGAATAATAGAAATTAGAATTACGCGTATAATCAAGTTATTCAAGTAACAATCACTGAAAAAAAAATAATGAAGTTTTGTTAGTCTCTTTGGAATGTTAAATAGAAAAAGTATTGTTTACATGATTACCATTAAATTACTTGTAGCTGTGAGTTGTGATCTTTTAGATTTAAGTTCAATACATTTAAAAAATCAAGACTTTCAAAGATATTCACTCAATTGATTGCAAGAAAACTAATGAGAAAATACTATGTTTATACCACAAAGATGGGCACTGCAAATTGATTGTGTGGATTACCTTGGTTGAAACAACCTAAGTCTGAGCTAACAATCAGTAAACAAGGTGTTAAAACAATTCAGTATGTGATCACTTATTCTGAACATACACATCAACACTTACCTGGCTTTGCAAGGGACTGCTGTGGCTATCCAACCCCCCACTCTGACTACATCTGGGTGATGCATCTGGGGGAGGGGGCACCCTCAGGGCATTCCAGTCATCCCTGGTCACTGCACCATTGGGAGCTTCACTCCGATCAGTGTCAACAGCCATCGATGATGACTCAGCAAATGGATCACCTGCAATTATTTCAAATATTTATGTACCATGCTGTCAGTAAGTGTAGCAGCAACAAAAGCAATATATACGCCATATATTTCACATACATATATTTTCATGATTTTGCTTCAATTCAAGACAAGGAATTCGCGAGAGTATATTTTCGAAATTTTTTTGCATTTGCATTTCACTGTGTACAGAAATATCAGGAAGGGAAAATTTTCGCATTCAGTAAGTCGCGAAATTCGCGAATATAAAACCACCGCGAAATATTCAGCATATACAGCAGACCTTCAATACTTCAAAGCCTTAATCTTGACTGCTATTAGAATGTTGGAGCAAATCAAACACAAATATCATCAAGAAACCAACACATAACAACTGACAAAAGAAATATCAATATTGTATTTGATTTAAACTAGTAAGCAAGTTTCACTCACAAAATTAATTTCCTGTTTTCCACTTTTCTAACTTTATCAGTTTGTTCACTGACAAGTAGGGTTTCTTTCCAATAAAAGATTTCTCATATTGTGTAACATTGTAAAAGATTAAAAGCAATTGTAAGGCACTTAGATCCATCTATTACACTACTGAAAAAATGTTATACTATGATTGCTTTCATGATACAAGTTTACAGACTAAGTTAACAGCAGGGCTCAACACTAGCAGTTTCCTGCTTGCCAGGGGTAAGTAAATTTTGATGTTGGCCAGTAAAAGATCAAAATATTAATATATACTTTGATTGTCAAAATAAGGAAAACTCGTCAACAAAATTTTAATGCCAATAGTGAACAAAATATGTGTGAATTTTTGTGTTCCGTTAACATACAAACTTCATCAATATTTTGCTCTTTGTTCATTGTACTTAACTTTGTGTTCTTCATTTAGAAGCACATGTTTAAAACATCAACTGTGTGTTGTGTCTTTATGAGCAGTACACAGATTGCCTGTCCCATTATGTGTCATTGAGAATGGCTTGTGCAGAATTGGTGTAACATTTCATGACTCTTTAAATTCATAAATCACATTCTTTTTTAACCCTCAGAATCAAAATAATAAAATTCCAAATTTCCAATGCCATAAAAAGGCTTTAGTGGTGAAAACTAGTGAATAAATACATTTTCAATGATTTCCATTTTTTTAAATTTATTTATTTATTTATTATTATCATTATTATTATTTTATTATTTTACATTTTTTATTTTTTATTTATTTTATTTTTTTTTTTTTTCGGGGGGGGGGAAGGAAATAGCAAAGAAATAAGATAGTGTGAAGCCTTGTTTACAGGGTCTAGTCATCCATGAACCTGTATTAACTGATAATTCAGAATTAATTTCACTATAACCCTCACTTCTTTTGTTAGTAGTTTTCTCTCTAGTAAGAATGTTTAACAATCACATGTACAGTATAACAATAGTTTCAAAAATAAATTTAACGTATATGTCCCATTGATATACTTTTCAGTACATCTAACGTTATTCCAGCATTGTTTTGTTTTTCAAGATTTCTCATTTCAATCATAAATTCCTTTTCCTCACCATGTTCAGCAATATGTTCCTCTAACTTCTTGTCCAGCATTTTGCAGATCTTGTCACCAAAATTATCCAAGATTTTGGCTGCCTTTCCAGAGTGCAGTGGCAAGGGATATTTTTTCAGTGCACTCAGTGCCTATAGTGATAGAAAAAAAAATAAGTATACACGTAATTGTAATATCTGTCAGATGTTTATTTCAGATAGGGTCATTCCATGTCAATTCACCCAGTGGGTTTAATCGTACCGACTCCAAATTTGCTCATATTTGGTATATAGGGTAATTGACACCATACAAGCCAGAATTTCAATTTTTAGCGCAGTCCGCCTTACGGTTCTCGCGCTATGACACACCTTTTATTAGCACTTTCAGCCAAAATGGGCGTGGCCACCCATTTTCTAATGGCCATTGCGCGGTAATGGGTGCTCCAAATTTGATGTGAGTGGTATCATTGTAAGGGGAATAAGATAAACTTTCTAAATGGGACATTACTTTTTACATTGGAGCAAGTTTAACTACGATGACCTTTTGACCTTTACTTTGACCTTGAATTCAACCACGTGGGTCAAATCATTTTGAGACGAAAATCAGTATACATTATATTTAATACCTTTCTGCAACATATCAAAAAACTGGAGGTATATTATTTTTTGTTTGGTGTCTATCTTTTCTGAAAGCTGGCATATGTGATGCTTCCTAAAATTTATACAGTCCCACACATAGATTTTAATGTTGGATATGTTGCACAACTACTCTCAGATACTTGTGCATATAATTCATACAGGAACTGACATCTTTTACAGCTTCTGAAGATGTACATAGCGCGAGAACCGTAAGGCAGACAGCGCTAAAAATTGAAATTCTGGCTTGTATGATGTCAATTACCTTATATACCAAATATGAACAAATTTGGAGTCAGTACGATTTAAATTTTTTTTTTTTTTTTGGGGGGGGGGTGAATTGACACGGAATGACCCGATAGTTTTCTTTATAAATTTGAGCCACTTAAAAATTTATTTTTGCAGTGTGCAACATCCCATTTTCTCCATGCTTCCCAAATACCAACCATGTGGTTTTAGGGTGTGGTGTAGCATGGAGGAGTGGAGAGGCATGACGTGCTTTCCACAAATTTTCAAGGCATATAATTACAGGAAAAAAAAACAGAACTGGGAAGAAAGCAAAGAAACAAGAAGAAAAAGAATGAACAAGATATACACATGAAAATAAACAAGAAAATGGAAGAAAAACAGAAAGAAAAAGAAATGAAAGAAAAAAAACCCCTCATGATTTAAAGATTAAGTTCATTGTAAATTTTCATTTGTTGTAATTGTACATATCTAAACTCTATTTATTTCATGCATTTCTTACAAGTTACCCAATGTACAATCTATTCCATTCATTCCATTCCCTGGCACCGTTTGCATTTTCCCTTCCATCCATCCATTCATTCGGTCCATTCCACATGTTCCATTCATGAATTCATTGTAAAGTAACTAGTATAGTACTGTACCCGCACCTCGCCAGGGGCCCTAATACCACCACCCCGCGTAAAATGGAATAGAAGCACGCTTAACAAACAATACGCGTTGGGCTGTGTGCAGTACGCTAAACACTTGTCAGTTGTCACGATATTCCCAAACCACGCAAAATTAAACAAAACAGGGAATTTTGGATCGAAAATCATAAAATAATCAGAAACGCGTGTTACAGCTATGCATTGATGTTTTTACATAGAGATCAGTGTAACCTCTGCGCGCGTCCTCAACTTGCATTGTCTATGGCGGAGCAGGGTGGCGAGGTGCGGGCCTCAATGCCGACGCACAAGTGAAATGACATCGTTCGCGTTTGACGGCGATAACTAGGAAACAATCGCATCGATCACTGAACTTGTTATTCTGTTGGAATCTTCAGCATTTTCTGTTTATGTGAGTAGAGTTTCATAGAATTTGGATGACGTACTGAGTACAAAATATTCAAAAAACTACTATGGCGAGGTGCAGGACACCCGACTAGACTCTATAGATTTCTAGTATTCACACACAATTCACAGATGCTTCTAATTGAAAATGCCATACACTCTGCAATGATCGAACATGGTCATGACATGGGGCAAGCAAGCATGATTGCTGTTGCATGTGCCAGGTGTGTGATGTGGCATGTGCATGCATGTGTCATCAGACTTGAACAATTCAATACACGGAATATTCATTAGGAGTCGGTGAAATCCTGTTTATCAATAATCATATCTCTGCAGCAGTAAAAATATTCCATTGAACTGTGTAACAAAATCTATCAGAACCGGTTCATTGTTTTTCTAGTCTTTGTCCGATTTGTAAAAAGAAGGAGCAAAAAAACCTATTGAGTAATGGTTCTAACCTGAAACTTTTGAAGTGTGGAGGATTATTTTCCACTATTATGTTGCTAATTTCTCAGCACATGAACAGCGACTTGTTGGACAGAATATTTTTGTAGTGAAGAGAACAAAAAATTAATTATAAAAATAATTGTGTAATGATATCACAATAATTTGGCCCTGCTATGAATTCTGTTTCTTCAAGCTTTAGAATGGTTACCAAATCTGGTCGTGTTTACAATAAAAAAAAAATTAAAAAGCAACTCGAACTCACTCCCTAATATACAATGACGGTCGCCAACACGCAATCTCCTATATGTGCATGGGACCATTATACCATTGCCAAAGGCATACTGCGTTTTTATTCCTTCTCCGCAGCCTGATCCCGCCAGTTCCGTTAGCACTGTCCGAAACAGGTGGATTGGACATTTATTCCACTGATATCTCTTCGGCTTTTAACCTTTGGTGGGCCGTCATTTTTCCACGGGCCCTCGGACCATTCATAACTGATCACATCATTTACTTTTTGTAATGGGGCGCTTTAATACATGGCCAACAAGAAAAATAGTCCTTAGCGTTCTAGACGTTAAGCCCTGTTATGTTTGATTGGGTCTACGTCCCGAATAGTTATGGATCTTGATTCTTGAATCTTAAAAAACATTCAACAGGTGTATATGCCCGGGGGGGGGGGAACACTCAGATATATTGCTGATCACATGCATGTCCATGGTTTTAAAATCACACGGGTTCCAGCATGTGAAAAGAACAACAAAATTTCGCCATAATTTTCCGATCGAAAGTCTCAAAATTCCATGATTTCAACTCATTTCCAGTTTCACGTTTTCCATGTTGTTTTGATATGCAACAGAATATAAAAGAGTCTGACTGACTACTTTTGATTTTTGGGCCAATTAAAATTCCCTGACTTTTCCCTGATTCGAGGCATTTTTATTAAATTCCCTGACTTTTCCCTGATGTTAGTGAGAATTTCTCCCCGGGAATTTCTCCTCAAATGCCGTTACGCAAATGCTTCCGCTCGGTCACTTCGCTCCCTCACTTGTGTTTTCCCTTGTTGACATGTTTTGCTACCCCCCCCCCGCCCTCCAAAAAAAGAAAAAAAATCCTGCATATGCATGGCCTAGTACTTTTATAATCAATCATTTCGAACATGTGTAATTCCTCCAACTCTTAAAATATTGCAGGGTACTTTTACTGACAGAAAGAACAGAGACCAGCAATCCCGGCCATCATGCCTGAAATAAAGTAGGCCTACATATTGTAAAGTCGGGGGGGGGGGAGGGGAGAGGGATATACAGCCACTTTTCTCGGAAGGGGATGGTCTGTACAAATAGGCCTATACCCCAAATTGCCAAGAGATATTTTTATATCATTAAAATCAATGCTATTATCTGAATGTCCTGATGTAGGCCTATGGACCGAATTTCAATATCTCTCATTTCATGCTCATTACTATGACGTGTTTTCCATTTGTCCCAAATGGGCATTATATTCTCGCTTGAGCCAGCAGCTAACAGTCATTTTGAGTTCTTGCCAACCAATCAGATCGCACATGCACTGGTGTGGAGCTGATATCATGCGTGACCGATGCCTATATGCCACCCGACATGTGTTAGTCGCGCCGTGTTTGACCGATGCCTATATAGTAGAGGACCAGCCTGTAGGTCCCGTGACCAAAGTCTGGGAACAAAGTTTTGAAAGTGGTTTCGGGTTCCCTGATGGAGTTTGAACATTTTTGACTTGGGCTGGCCGCTTTGAACTTCCGGGCATTTTGGGTAGGGGTCAATTAAAGTTCACACAGGGGTCAAAAATCAAAGTTGTCTAAATTGTGTCAATATGCATATCAAATTACTCATCTAATCACAAGGATTCCAAAAATGTATACTTTGCTATGCATCCGATGTCAAATGAGGGCGCTACAGCCCAAAATAGGGAAAGGTCAACGCACTTTCGATGTCGGGTCAAAATGTTACCTTGACCAATTTTGGTGAAACTGGTGTCTAATCATACGTTTTCCTACATGAGAAATACAACTATGTATTTTTTAAATGGAGAAATTGGATTCTTAACCTTGAAATTCAAAAATTAGTATGCCACACTAAGTTTATGCAGCAATATGCTATT
>JZLH01S0354907.1:9013-14013 GCA_001188425.1 Eucidaris tribuloides
ACTTTCCATAATGTATGCATAATTCTGTGTATACATTAATTTTTAATTCCATAATGTGGGATCATGAAAATTCTACAAGTCTTTGGCGTTTAATATAATATGGCATGTTATATTTCATCTCAACAATATTTAAGTGCCCGAAATATCAATTATGTCCATTTCAAATTAAATGCAGGCAAGCACCGTTGTATATCTACAGACTTGTATCATGCTCAGTTAGTTGTATGCATATTACTCAACAGAATATGATATATTTTGTGTGAAGTGCAACAAGATATTGTGGATAGTTTTAAAAGGGAGTGAGTTTACGCTTATACAAATCAAATTTCAAAAGCCACAACTGTTTTCATCGTGCTGTCTAAATAATCACTGTAAGTGCAACTGAGAAGCGTTTCCAACCAAAAGGAGGTAGGGGTAGAGTCGTAGTAATAATTCTATATCATTCCCACTTATTTTGTTTTGCAACATATTTATGATTTGAAAAAGAAGATAATGATAATGATGATAATGATAAAGTAGGAGGAGAATGAAAAAAGGAATATGAAGAATAAGAAGTCAGCCAACAGCCAACCTTAAGATTTCTGAAAGAAAAAAGAGAACAGGAGAAGGGGATGGAGGAGAAGAAGGATAAGTAGAAAAACAAAGAAGAAGAAGAAGAAGAAGAAGAAGAAGAAGAAGAAGAAGAAGAAGAAGAAGAAGAAGAGGAGGAGGAACATGAAGAACAAGAACATGAAGAAAGAAGGGCGAAGGAAAAGGAAGAAAAGAAAAAGAAGAATAGGAAGAAGAAGATGATGGGAGAGAACGTGAAGAAGAAGAAGGAAGAAGTACAACATGAACATGAAGAAAGAAGGGCGAAGAAGAAGGAGGAGGAAGAAGAAGAAGGACTTATCGGGATGCCTTCCCTTTAACTTTCCCTTCTCATCACCAGTCATAGCATGAAATTCCTGCGTCTTTCTTCAGGTTATTGGTGTGTTCGCAATATCGTCTAGACGGGTGATTTGCAGTAATGTAATTACTTAAAGAGGTTTCCATATTACCGTGCAATATAGAATCTGAAAACTAATTGAGGTTAAACGCATCATGTAGGAAGAATGGAAAGCCATACCCATATGATCTCTATAGGGTTCTTGTCTGCACCACACAATATAAAGCGTTCAGAGAAGTATTGGTTTTCTAGGCGTTATTTATGTCCAGCATTACTCTATTGCCTTCAGTTTATTTTGTTCGTTCTGTATTATTCCTTTATTTGAATTTGTGTGTGTGCGACAGAGGTTCTTGTCATTTGAGTATTTTATCAAATGCCAACTTCTTAATTTATTAGTATTGCAGACACACATTTTGCCACCCACAGATACATGGACACACACACACACACACACACACACACACACACACACACACACACACACACACACACACACACACACACACACACACACACACACACACACACACACACACACACACACACACACACACACACACACACACACACACACACACACATTATGTATATTTATACATAAATGCCTTTAAATATTTATAGTACTTTACTATGTGTGCTATCAAGCACAAGAAAATCAATAATCCGGCAACACGCGTTTAAAGTCGTCTTTGTAATTTGAACTTAAACCAACTGCAATATACGTCATACTCACATCGGGCTATATTATTATTATAAGTGCAAGCCTTCTTTGTCCTTCTCACTTGATATACCTTGGCAATAATTCGTTATTGGCTGAAATCTTATATGCCTGCTCGTCATTTCATTCCGTTCCACACTTTACGCGGGAAGACGTTCCCCAAATTGAAAACTGAGCTGTGCCTTAACACTAAACGTCTGTTGCTATGTAAACGCCACCCGTGATTGAATAAATATATTGAGTTCGTGATTCAGGCACACGCGCGCCAGCGCTCGAAGGCGGATCGTGACGTCTGCGGGGCTATAGACGCCATGACAGATTTATAGCTTGGTCTGTTGAACAAATGATCGCAGAAAATGACTATTTTCTTGTCCTCCATCTGTTGAACCAAGGAAGAGATCAAGAGGCTCCGGGATACGAGGGAGAATTGTGATAAGACCAATATGTAAAATGATACTATTTGATTTGAAAACGTTTGATTTCCACACATGGTGTTTGAGTATACAATATAGCCTATATGCAGTTTAGTTTCGTAATACAATCTCCATGAACATCCTCTAGGACAAAATATACACTGAAACATTTGCAATTTTGTAATAAACAAAACATATTTATTATATGATTTATGTTGGCGTGTAAAATATGTACAATTTTTCAACATTACACTTTACATCATCATGATATTTCATTACCTTTACGTCGTGCGTTACCTATTACATTACGCTGTCGTCTAAAGTGTTTTATTTTTATACACTTCAATGACAGTAAACTTCGAAACAAATTACTTTAATCTTGGCAATGATAATCACCTACAATTCATTTGCAAGTATACTACAGAAAATTGGGGCATTACCTGCATTATTATTACCTGATTATAATTTTAAATAGTACAGCAGTCAGAAAACTTTGAGTAGAGCCAACAAGTTCTCAATAGTTTGTCTTTTATTTCAAACCATCTTGAAAAGCTTAAATGGTTTGAAGATGGTTTGTAGTAAAATCTGAAATATCGAGAACTTTTATCAAGACTCTTTCTTTGAGTTACAGTATATATCTTAGCTGTATTACTTAGGGTGTGCTGTTTTGGCACTTTGAACAATAAATACGATGGGCCAATGACTATAACAACTTTGTTTTTGTACTCAAAGCACCCACCCTACATTATGTAAAAAAAAAGGTATTTTCTGTGAATAATGCAATATACCGTATAGATTTTATGATATTTAATGTTACTGTATAGCGTTTTTCGAGATACAAAATGTCCACGTCAGGTCACGAACACATTTAGTTTAACTTAAATTAGCTTTTAAACAGTGTGTTTATTGATTACATGCTAAATTATGTACCAAACATGGATGCCTTCAAGTCAGCAATGAATGTACAGTTGGTGGACTCTACATATTACATGAACCCTAACTTATTTGTTTTATATGGTTATACTCAAAAATTATAAATGGATATAATTAACATTGTAGATTGGGCAACTTTTCATTTTTCTTTATAACACCATGAGACCCGGGGTTTTTAGTGTGTAAATATCACCGCTATTCAATGTAAACTCTTTTGGTGCTCGAATAGGTACCTAGTGGACTAATTATGCAAAATACAACTATGGTATGCTGAGTTTGGTTTTATTTTTTCTCTTCAAAAAGTTATACTTCGAGTTACTCATAGGAGGAATGCAGTTCATGTACATCGTGGCCTTGCCCTCATGCTAAAATGACATTTGTCATCGGTATTTTAAAGAAGGTAGGATACAATAACTGTTTGTTGTAAGAGTTAAAGATTTTGTTACGTTCTTGCTTTCAGGATACACTGAAGCCATATTTCCGTGCTGAAATTTTTGACCTAAAAATTAACTTTGCAAAGTCGCAATTTGATAGTGTATAGCAAAACACATACAAATAGTTTAATTTTACTATCGAAAACAGTCAACCAAGTACCAAATTTAACCGTTTATCCTCAAGAAGTCATCATGTTCATAAAACTGAATTATAAAATTTATATTATATTGTCGCAGAGATGCATTAAAATACCGAATGACAACAGGAGTAATAGGTAGAAATTTGCATATCCAGTCTGTCTGACTGTAGTTTTAGCAGTGACTTTCAGAGTCTGTATCTGAAAGTAATCTTTGATGACGACATATATCAATAAGCCAGTAGTTTCATTTTTTACTCGAGTTACACCCACTATTCATAGGTTCCAGAAGTCACAATTCATATAGGTTTGTTTGCCATTAGTCTTATGTCATTTGCTATGAATGACTTATTGATAATGACTAAGGACATGTGGTGTAAGGTAAGGCAATTTTATGCCCAGCGAGGTATGACCTTTAAGGTAATAACACGTTTCAGTTTATAATAATAGAAATGTTATTTTATATGATCATAAATTTCACATTTCGTACATATCTGTTGTAGAGGTAATGTGTTGTGCGTTAATATCTTTTGGGCATATTATGTTGATCGTTGAATGAACAATAATGACGTAAACTTAACTTCAAACTTAAACGGAAATTTATAGCTAGGTTAAAAAGAACTGTTATTTCGCAGTTTACCACTGTTTGTAAATCAATGTATGATAATATGTGTTGTTGTAAACGTAATTCATAGTGATATATTGTAAAAACAATACTATATTTCATTGTAACATAATGAAATAGCACACTTACAAAAATACAGTAGTATAAATCTTACAGTAAATTATCATAAATTGTTACTTATACTTTTCGTAGAGTATATGCTATATGGGTATATACATATGCACTCTACCGGTACATATCATTTTATGTAGACTTCTATGAATCCTTGCGATCACTTTCCCCTTTAAAGAAATTTCAATTATCAAAAGAGGTTATAGAAATGGCGAACCATTCAAAGTTTGACGTGTATCACTGACATCACTCGATCAAACAAAAGTCCATTGGATCAAAGCAGACATTCACAATAAAAAAAAACTCGACTAAGGTCACGATATAGCACAAAACCACGATCTCCGCCAAAGGAAAATATCGCATTTTGTAATATTTGGTATACGAGTGGCTCACAGTAGCTGACTAGCTGTGCGATTAATGTGAAATTCACTCTTACATGAGACAGTGTCAGAGGGTTTTCATAGGCTGGAATATTATGGAGAACACAATTCGAAGCAACGGGTATGTTGTATTTGTGCATGTATATAAAATCGTTTAAAGGATTATAGTTATATATGTTTACAAATATGTGTGTAATGTGTTAATTTACAGTCGATAGGTCATTTACTGTCGATAGGTGCAAGCTTGTATAAATATGATTAACATATTTGTGTTTCTGTTTGTGTGTATTCGTTTGTATGTGTGTATGTATGTGTTTGTCTGTG
>JZLH01S0354907.1:19013-22258 GCA_001188425.1 Eucidaris tribuloides
CGATACGACTAGGGTTGGTATTTTATTGGAAGCCCATGTCCATTTGAAAAGAATTGTTAAAACTAGTTAAATTTCGCAAGTATCTTCATCATCATAATACAATATGGCAACGCGAGCTATTATGATGCGTGCACGTCATGCATGTAGCCGAAATGTATACCGATAGCTCCTTTTTTCTTCACATACTATGGTATATCTTTCTATTTCTTTCTACAAACACGTTTTTTGGTCTTTTTTCATTATTTTCCTGTTATAAAAATGGGTCGCTATATCCAAATAAAAGAGAAGTACTCTCTTCGGGGGTTATCCCCACACTTAACCTCTAAAACAGGTAAGGACGGCTATAAGAATCGTATTTTTACATTCTTCTTTTATTTAACTGAACAAGCACATACGTAGTAGTTCACTATATAGTGTAAAGTTGTATTATGGCCTGAAGTCCTTATTTAAAGATAGGGTTCGGGATTTGCAAGCCAGAAAATAATTGAAATCAGCTCAAATCGTTAACAATGTGAAGATTGGTATAAATAAACACCTGCCATACAACCTTTGGGTAGAATACGTAGTTTCGTTGAAAATCTGGACGGTTGAATTTCAAAATTTGCAAAGTGACGAACACGTTCCGTTGGTTCCAAAGTCATGAAAGTTGTCTGATCAGCCGCTTGCCGAAAGTCACGCAGAGTTCAACCGTCACAACCATAGCAGTGTACGTAGTCGCCCACTGCCCTTCAGTTGGTCATGTGTACCGTGTTCTGCAATTTGAGCAAAATTTAAATTCACGGAAAGAACAATATTCTGGTAGCATATCGTTATTAGTTTTTCTCATAAAACAATAGGTTCGTGACGTATGGATCTCAAACTTTCAACACACCATTTGTAAGTACTTTAATGCCGTTTGGTAATCATAATAAATGGAAATGATGGACTTGCAAATCCTGAAATATATCTTTTAGGTCAAAACTTGTTACTGCATCATTCAGCATGACCCACGGTCCTTTTGCTGTCTTTTGAAGTGTTTAAAATATGTCCACTCGAAAGTAACTTTTGAAAACACACACACAAAATAAGAGTTACAGCAAAGAAAAGGTGTCTTCCATTTCGGCTAGCATGTAAAACAATAAAACAAAAATAGAAAAGCAAAGCTGAATATAGCAGAAAATTTTGATTACAATTTTTAAAGAGATGTCATGAATCTCATAGAGGAAAACAACGTTTATGTTTTGCATGGCATAACTAACCAAAGGAAAGTGAAATTGAACGTTTGGAGTTTATGTCTGGACGGAGCTGACTCAAATCAACCCCAATTTTTTAGCTAACAATTATAGACACCATTTTGGCACGATGTGGCACTGACCTGTTGTGTGACATTGATAAATTAAACTCGCATTCCCAGAAGATCTACTGAAGTGTGAGCAAGAAAATAATTTATCCAGCTGGATAAAAAAAAAACAGGATGAGGATTTAGCCTCCCATTTTCTCCTTACGAAACGCTTTATCTTGATCGACATTAAATTTTACAATACGTTTTTATTGACGCCTTGTGTTAAAACAAATTGTACGCGGTAAAAAAAAAACCCGCAGATGCCGTTAATGTCAAAGCGCGGCCAATTTTGAAGCCAAGCCTCTCAAAAATTAGTTGTCCCTAAAGTGACAAACGTACCTCAGAATCTAATGAATACATAGATAGGTAGATATATGGATAGATAGATAGATAGATAGATATATAGATAGATAGATAGAGAGATAGATAAATGATGAAGAGATAGATAGGTAGAAAGATAAATACTGAATACGAATAAATAGATAACACAGATATTAAAGAAAGAAAATAAACAAGGAATGATTGAATAGAAAGAAACAGGAAGCTAAGATAAGAAAGAAGGGAACAGCGGAAAAATAAATAGTTAAAAGTAACTTCAGGAATCTACAAAAGTTTTCATGAATGCTTTGTCTTTTCACAAAATTTTTGGTAAAGGTTTAGAAGATCGTTGTTGTCTACGTCAAAGTTGGGTTACACTATATTATACGTATACCCTGACATATTTGACGTATAACAGTAGAATATAAGCTGAGAAGTTTGTCGCACTTACATTTAAGAAGTACTTTGACATTGAAATCTCCGTGGCAGCACCTTGATTTCGAAAGGTAATTACTAATTTGATCACAGCTTTAAAGTCAAGGTTGCCAGTAATGCTGTGATCGGATTATCTATATGAAACTTTGCTATGAGATCTAAGGGGCTAAACCCTTCTGAGGTGTCTCTCATTATGACGTACCTAAACTCTGGAAGGCCAGGTCTTCAATGGCATTCGAAAAAAGTACATCTGGACATGCATGAACATTATGGCGGAATGTCAAAACTATACAGCTTTGCAGGTGCATTATTAAACGAAAATGAAATTAAATGAACTTAACTAAATCAATTGATAAAGACTTGACAGATAAAAAGTAAGTAAATAAATAAATAAACAAATAAGTAAATGCGTACGTACAAACATACATAAATACGCACAGTATATAAAGGAATAGAAAGAAAAATAATGAACACATGTGTCAATAAATGACAATAAAAAAAAAACCGATGAGATAACTTGTTTTTAAATCTATGAGATCACCGACACTCGTGCACTGAAGAATGTAATAATCTGACCGACATCACTCATTATTTTCATTTTGTGTGTTATTTTCATGGAAATACTATTCCGGTATATCCATTATTGCCTAATGTCTGAAAAATAATCCGATTTTGCTTTTATTGAGAAGGTGGATTTTGACCAAATATATGGCACTTTTACACAAAGTCAATCTCTGTTTAGTCTAGAATTGTGTTCTGACGTTAGCTGCTGAGAACTCACATTTACAGCATGCGCATAGTTTCTATTTTTAAATTTACTTTATAGGTTTGCCAAATAATATTTATATAAACTACGGCCTTGGATGGTTGTTGTCAAGTTATTTTTTTCTCAGATTAAAGTCATAAAAAAAAATCAAGTTTGCTCGTGTTTTTCCTGCTTCAGAATAAAATAAAAATGATCTTTTGAGTCGAGCATGCATGCACAACAACCTTTTGTGTCGATATGCTGATGTACTAGACGTATTTTGTCTGACTGGATAGACATGTATATTGATTGAAAACAGCAGAATATTGCACGAGACGTGCCAACGCCTATCATGCAGTCAAATGTGTACTGAAATATATCATGAAAATATGGACGACAACACAAAATAAATCACACGTCAAATAT
>JZLH01S0354907.1:30594-58943 GCA_001188425.1 Eucidaris tribuloides
GAAGAAGAAGAAAAAAAAAAAAAAAGAAAGGGGGAGGAAAAATCCAATGAAGTAGATAAAAATGATGTCCGTCCATGTTTGTTTTTCAGTGAAATATTCTACAAGCTCCCATTGATTTGTTGTTTTATGTTGTATGCAACATCATTTTTGTTTTTCGTCTAGATAACCCCATGTCGGCCTACGAAGAGCGTCTGGAGGTGATAGTTACCGGTCTGTGTGTGGGCGTGGCCGTGTTACTATGTCTATGGTTGGCGTGCTTCTTGGTAGAGAAGAGGTCACAAGCTAAATACATGTAATTACTATCCATTTTGTTCAAAGCAACAATAATTTATATTATGATTAATAAAGAGGGAGCCGGCATTTGCTCCGGCGACAGTTGCTCTGGTGACAATATCTCAGAGAACAAAGGGTTAGGGTTGCCATTGGGTTTTTCAGTTCGGAATAGGGTTAGGGTTAAGGTTAGGGTTAGGGTTAGGGTTAGGGTTAGGGTTAGGGTTAGGGTTAGGGTTAGTTAGGTTGCGGTTAGGTATGCAATAATCGCCGGAGCAAATGTCATAAAGTCATACACCCTTAATAATTTGTTGTTATTTTTTACACTCTTGAGCATCAATGCATGAAACATTTACCAAAGAAAAACTCTGGGTTACTTTCAACCAGTTTTGTTTTTCTATAGTGAAATGGTACAATCACGCTAACCGAATTTTCCATACTTTATGAAAGATAAGTTTTATGCCACAGGCTCCTGGTGTTATTATTTTGTTTTTACTTTTGGTGTTGAAATAATACACGGAATATCACAATTTAACATTTTTTATCAGAAAACGTGGGTGTTGAATTTAGCACTTTTGCGTTGTTTGCAAGACTTCACAAAGAATCCATTCAAAGATGCTCTTAAAGTGATAAACAAAAAAAACCATTATAATACTTTATAATGAATAAATTACAATCAATAATTAATTACTGTTTACTGATTGAATTGAAACATTATATCATTTATTTTATAAAGTATTAGTATGCGAAAAAAAATGTATCCCTTCAAGCCAAATTCACATTTCGTTTTGTTCAGTTATTCAATTTTGCTAGGATAGGTTAGATTTCATGCACCGTTTATGTTATTGGTTTTAATAGTCTTATCGTTCTTTGTTTCGTATTATAGAGTGCTCATGACGTGAATCAATGTCGATAACTATCTCGTATTGTATTTCTACTACAGGAAGCGTGGCGCAGATAAGCAAAATGTGTCACAGACAAGACAATATCCACATGAAGTGGCGACAGTTCGCAAGACGCTAATGGTGAGTACGCAAGAAAGGCTGAAGATAGACAAGTTAATTTGGGAGGAGCGGAAAAAACAAAGTCCAAAAACACATGTAATATGTCAAAAGAAAACACAGTATTTTATAGGCGCTAAAAAATGTAAAAATGGGATCTTCACTTTGGAATTTGGACAAGGAAACACCGTATTATCGCAATATGACAGAAGTACGGACCGTGTTTCAAGTTGAATACATAAAACTTGTAACAATTTATTTGCAAACAGTGGAGAAGACAAGCCCAAAACACCCATGTAATATTAAAAAGAAAACAGAATTGTAAAGGCTGCTACAAAAAAAGGTTTAACTTTCGACTTTGAATAAGGAACATTATCGTAATTTGACAGCAGTGTGGAAGACGTTTCACGTATTTCAAAGTACTAGGCTAACATTGTTGAGTTTCAATTAAAAAAAAAAACAATGTCAAACTGTGATATCTGAGCACCATATTAGTGCTTAAATGGACAAACAAACACCCTAGAATACAAAAAATTGGAAAGTTATGTCGCCACTGGCGGGGATATGCATGAATAAACAATTTCCACTCCGGTGGAGGATAAAATAACCTAGATCTATACACAGTAAGTATATGGGAAGAAATGGGCAGGTGAATCCGGTCAACTTGAGTGCTAGTAAATTTTCACTTTTCTAAAGCACTAAATCATCACTTTGAAATACATTTTTAAGCTTCATTTTTAGACCTTATCAAAACACCTAAAGCATGCATGGAGAATTATGCAGCTTACCTTACATTTTTTAAACTGTGGTCATTGTTAGCCTGTGGCTTTAAACGATTTCTATTGAACGCACTGTACTTATCTTGATCCTTTCATTCACTGCAGGAAATTTACGACATGCCAATGATACGTGTAGCCCAATCTGACGACGAGACCTCGGAGAACGGCGGCGGGCACTCGAATCCTCGACGGGGGCGACTCGAGAGTGAGGGCGACGAACCCAGCAGTTCGGCCAATCTATCTTCTTCCGATCTACCAACAGGTGCCGATTCGTCTTCATCCGAAGACACTCTTCGGAAAAAGGAGCCGAAGAAGAAATCTGCCTCATTCACGTCAGAGCCTAAAGTTCGTCTAGTCGTTCCCAAGGTATAAGGATAATTGGTGAGGTTATGTGCGTTTTTGCGTGTGACCTCAGTTGATTTTCCCCTTGTACGTTTGCTTGTAAGATAATGAAAATCAATGTTGCCAAGTTCTGTAAGCGTGTTTTAATTTGTTTCCTTCTAATGTTCAACTCGTGGTTTATGTTCGGTTTTCTTATCATTTACAATGTCCGGAAGAGTGATTTGAAACAAATAATTGATAGATGAGAAAAGAATAACATATTAATTGTCATGTCTTTGGCGTGATCAGAAAAGTTGAAGTAAAATTATTTTACAAAAAGATGGTACGGGTACCAACATTTCATTTACGGATACCCTTTTTTGACGTGTCGTTCCATTTTCTTATCATTTACTCTATTTGGAGAATCAATTCATCCCGACTGCATGTACTAAAAAGAAATACGTCGGTGAATTATAGCTTTTGAGTGGCGTACATTTACGCATCACATTAAATACAAACAATTTTATTCAAAGAAAAATAGTGATTGGATTCCCTTTTTAATCACTTACAGTTTTTTGTGATCAGAGGCGTCGATCCTGGGGGGCAGGGGGCGATCGCAATGAAAATATTGGGGGGGGGGCAAACCATACGTATTTGGCCCCCCCCCGCATCAATTTTGGACACTTGCAAAAATTCATAATATGCAATGCAAATATATTTTTAAAAAGCATTGGAAAGCACTAAGATCATCAAAAAGGGCACAAAAGTACTATTAAACATTAAAAATTGCGAAATTTTCGACGCGCTTTGCGCGCAAAATTCTGTTTTACAATTTGGCGCGCTGAGCGCGCCAAAAATTTTGACATTTTTTTTCACTTTTGCCCTCCCATCCGAAACATGGATCTACGCCCCTGTTTGTGAGAAAGGTTAAAACGGATTCATAGATATTCGTGTGTCAGCAGACGCACACATCACTATGTTCTTATTTGGTGTTATCTAGTTATAAACGTTCAGGACTCAATAATTCCAGCGCAGTATCAGTGTGCATTTTTGGCGAGTGATACTTTATCATCATCATCATCATGTTCTTCTTCTTCTTCTTCTTCTCCTTCTCTCTTTTTTCGTTCAGGAATCAGAAAAGTTTGGCCATTGGAGGCCAGTCGCTAAAGCTGTTATAGGATCACCCGGAGAAGTCCGTGCTAATAAATGTATACGCTCGTCACCCCCAGCTCATCAAAAACGGATATTAGCAGGTGGGAGATCGCCATCAATTCTTAAGAAGCCCAGCAACTTTTCAACAAATAAATCGCCTCCGAGTATATTAAGGTTTTCACGCGGACGAAAGACGCGAGAAGATTGCACGATTGAAATGAACTCGCTGGGCGAGAACACTAAAGATCATTCTCCGAAGAAACAGATTAAACTAGTGTCCGCGTTAAAATCGTCGGATTCCAAGAAGCATAAAAGGACGCGATTTAAAATGGATGAGCCCGATGACGTGGTAGCAATAGACACCAATGCGACGGATAAGGGACTCCATGTTGTGACGTGCGAAGTGCATCACGTGACAATGGATCACGCGCGGATGAACGGCGAAATTGAGGCTGAGGACGAGTTGGATGATGACGAAGAGGAGGTGACGGAACGAACTCCACTTAATAAGGAGGTTGATTCCGCGTCGAAAGACAAGGCGTTCACCAGGTGTAAATACAATTTGAGCTGGGAGGACACCGATGGGTTACCCTGCACAGATGTATGACGTCAGCTGCACATCTGTCTACACGTGATCACGAGGTGTCATGTGTAATTAAACAGAATACTCTAATTTCATCGCACCGAGATTTGGCGCCGTTTTATGTTCACCGCACGTATGTATTTTTAATCAAAAAAGTAAGGCTCATTAAGTCCAAACCTCACGACAGACATGCCGCACTTCGTTATTTTCAGAAGTTGTGGTTATTTTATGGCACCGCGTTTGGGGCTGTGGTGTAATTCAGCGAGTGGTACGTCACATTCTTCTGAACTCAGGAACTAGTTTCAGTGCATTATGCAAATGCTCTAAGTTCTTTGTTTCTGCTAAAACAGATTATAATGAGTTAATGGAACCATCAATACGCTGACATGACTAAAATGACGCAATCAGAGAAGCTGCAAAGCTGGGAAGTATTAGCGACACCAGGTTGCAGTATTTAAACTAAGGGCGAACTTTGGTAATTACTTTTTTAGCCCAGAGTACAAAAAAAATGCAGGGAGATAGACTATTTTGTCAGTGTGATTCTCAATTTCACTCAATACGTTCTTGATTCTTTTATTTTCCGCATCTATCATTTCGTGATTCGGCTAGCAAAGACACCACGCGAAAAGAGGACACGTCAGCGTTATTATTCGGAGTATGATACACGATGCACTTACATTGCAAGACGAAACTTTTAAAGGCAGTGGATCTCATTTGTAAACATCCCCGCAGACCAGGAAAAGATAACCCATGCCCTTAGGCTATTGATGAAGGGCATGTCTGTGAAATCTGGGGGGGGGGGGGGTCAGAGACTGCCTAGAATTTGAAAAATGCAAAAGAAAAACAATAGCCGTTTAGTGTACGTTCTATGGTAGGAATTTTTTTCTCGCGAGAAAAAAAATCAAATCTGAGTCTAACGGTCACTATAATTCCACTAAAACTGAGTTTCTAGCTCCTATATTTTGCTAAAGGTTCCCAGATGGCATTTTCTTGTAAATGTCATTGTATTTACGCAATGTTAATTTTTAGGCATGCAAAAGAGATCCCCTGCCTTTAACTATATGACGCAATGCGACCGAATTGTTTTTACTGCATTCCAAACTAAGCATTCTGAAGCAATAGAACATTTCAAAGTGTGATATTCAATAATTGACTGGCATTGGAATGACAAAACTTATACCGTTTTCGTGCTATTGGTATTTCGTAACATACAATTGATGTAGATAACTTGTATTATTTAATTTGTCTCCCTCAAGGCGTGTTAATATTGCGGGTCGATTTGGCATGCCAAAAGCAAATCAGTGAGGGAAACATGCACAGCACGAGACATTCGTTTACCGGATGTGAAGAAGCAATACGTATACATATTTATGGTATTCATGGCTGATTGTTTATATATTATTAGTAAAGCAACAACACGACACGTTGGGATTTGGAGACTAAATCGATATTTAGTTGAACAAACCGTTTGCAGAAATACAGTCAAAATGAATAGGTAGTCATATTCTCTTGCCATAAATACGTCAACTTAGAAAAGGGAAAACTGATCAGACTATCTTAACACAGAAAATAAATGTACCATATGAAGGCAAGAACTAATATGTAGAAATTTACAGAACGAAACAGTTTTATACATTTGTTATCGGTATGCAAAGTATTTTACCAGAGATGTATATTATATTACAACAAATAATACGTGTTTAAAATGAAACAACGTATTGAAGGTGTTTTGATATTTACTTAGAATAGTTTTAAATATCTAAGAGATCCGTATATCTACACATCTGTCTATAGAACGGTTTGAAGTTCATAAACTTAATAGTGTTTATATAAACTACTTTATGTTTGGTATGATAATATATTCTTAACGGATATGTGCATTATAAATGTCACAGTATTTGATTTTTGTTTCGGGGGAACGAATGGAGGTTGGGTAGTTATAGTTATAAAAGTACGAGAACGGTTGCTTTCACACAATGTAAGAAAGGAACTCACAATGTAAGAAATGAACTCAAAGTTTATTGGCTGTACTGCATGCGATTCAGTAAATACGAATACTTCAGCCGCTGAGAGACAAAGTGAAAATTTGATCAAACATTACAACCGCTGACGACGGATATTTTTAAAGGTCTGTGCATTTTCTGTTTATCGGGAAAATATTCTACTGCCATTTATAGACGGTTTTAAAAACCATCCCTTCTACTTTTGTGAATTGTAAACCTCCGTTTTTAATTACACCTTGGTGAGTTAGATCCATTTGCCTCTCAACATGCTCAACAGCTAATTTAAGGACCCGCCTTTCTACAGGCAAAAGAGTTAAAACTCTACTCCATCAAGAGAGTGAATATCTTCTACTCCCGCCATCGGAAATCCAATCTCATAGTAGTGAAAAATCACTCTCATGAGAGTGAATGTAGTCACTAATCCACTCCAAATTCGAGTGGATTTTACTCCAAATGGGAATGGTTTTCACTCCCAAATGTCCAAGGGAAGTGATCGCAATATCACGCCCACTTCTTGTGAGGAAACATATAAATATACTGTAAAAATACTAAAGACTTTTATAAACACTCTTCTGTAACATTTTATAAACATTTGAACATGCTTATCTGGAAACCATGAACACGTTTAGTTAGAAATTCTGTGTCATCTATCGGATATCAAAAGTTCGTGTTTATTTCTGTAACACCTCGTAAACACTTTGAACTTCGATGAAATCTTATACACGTTTAAGTGTTCAGGTGTTGAAAAAATGCCAAACGCGTCAACAAACCTTTTCACGAACAAAAAAAAATCACAAAATGTTTGTTGACGCGTTTATGATTTTCAACAGCTAAACACTTAAGAAACGTGTTCAAGTGTTTATGAAGTGTTCGGAAATAAACACGAACTTTTGATATCATATAGGTGATACATAGAAATTCGAAATAAAAGGGTCTATGATTTATATATAAACGTGTTCAAGTGTCTATAAAGTGTTACACAAAAGTGTTTGTAAAAGTGTTTGGTATTTTTAACATGTACACTCAAATTTTTGTGAAATTCACTGCAATTCAGAGTGAAATTTACTAACTACAATTTGGAGTTGAATGACGGCCGATTTCTTTGGAGAATGATTTTCACTGGTTTGAAAGTGGATTTTTTTTTTCACTGTTACGAGAGTATAGAAATATTCACTCTCTCATTGGGGTGGAGATAACACTCTGTAAAACATTGCATCTATCCACTGTATACCATGTGTGAAATAATGGTAAGCAGTTTTATGCGAAATGATAATCTGCACGATACCCATATAATATCATGGGAATCTACATTTAAATAAAGTTGAATAAAAGACGCGCCTGTATAAAAGTAACATCTACAGTGGCGACCAGAAGTATCGCCACGTTCCGAACGCTTTCAAACGCGATTCCAGAAACGAATTCATTTAAAAAACGCAAGGCACGCATTTACTACATGGCTTTGCGTTTCGTCGCGTTTGAACATCGTTTCATGAAACACGTTTCAGTAAACACATTTGGAACGTGACGATACTTTCGGTCGCCACTGTATACAATTAACCCGAAAAGAAAATGGGCATACTTTTAATAGAATGGACACCTTCCTGTTACGGACATTGTAGCCGTCTCTCTTTGGTGTCGACCCCTTAATATTGGTTTACGGGACGAGGTTTGTATGCAAGCATTGAATAAAATTCTAACACTGGATCAAAATATATGCAATCGAACGATTTACGTGTAGTCATAATATCTACACAGAATGGAGGAAGGGAAACGGAAATGTAGAAGAAAAAAAATGCTGTGACAAAAGCACAAAACAGGTTCAGCGTGTTAGGTCTACAAAAAACATTGGATATTGTCAGCTATTCTTTTTAGTTAATCGTTTCTTTTCCGAGACGATAGGAACATAATTGTGATAGCATTGAAAGAATTTAAAGTAAAACCAATTAACAGTAACTGCATGACTAACTTAAAAGTGACGAAATAGCGAGAATATACATGAAAAGCACACGCTTTCATACTTACCATATCCCGGATTGTTCAGATAGTTTCTGCACTTGATTTGACTGTGTACATTGCAGCTCCCACACATTATGCAATTGTCATCACTTATGTTCATTTTTTTTTGGAAATATAAAATAACTGTATCAGGAAATAAGACACTGTAACATACACACCATTTAGCATATTAAGTACCAATGGGAAAACATCGTCGTATCTGATTGAAAAGACGCCTCACTTGACAATTTCACATATCGCCGCATGTCCGGCAGAAGGGCCCTAGCAAATGTTCCCGACAGAAGGGCGTTAACTTTTAGTTGCCTATTACTGGAAAACCATTGGCTCCTTTCACATGAAATCAAAGTAGTGTGATGTTTTTAGATCCTTCTGTCAGTTTGTCAGTGTAAATATCACATAAGGCAGTATTTCTCAAATTAGCGAATATTTACTGTTAACGCCCTTCTGCCAGAAACATTTGCTATGGCCCTTCTGCCGGACAAGCGACGAGATATGTGATTCAGTATGTTCCACCTCTGTGGAAGATAAAGTGTATGTTAAGGAGGATGACGACCATCCTACCCCCCCCCCCCAAAAAAAAAAAAAAAAAACACGACTTGTTTTCAAGTGACAAATATGTCACTTCACAGAAATAAGAAATTGGTGCGTGGCATTATCATTGGTATCAATATAATAGAACGGCAATTTGACATAAATATCTTTCAATGGAATGATGATTTCTTCTCCAAATTTTGCCTGAAGTTAAAGCATGCTTATGTGTTTAGAAAAGCATCAATGATTTGAGTTTGATGATATGTTACTTCCATTCCTAAAAGTAGGGCAGCATGCTTTAGAAAGTTAAGGAGCGTTGACATGAAGCATGGCATCGCTACAGCATCACCGTAATCGTTCGCTCAACACAAACACACATTTCGGACATTATCGATAAACGTGCTATATAACTGGGAAGCACAGTACTGCTAATAAATTAAGCTCGCGGCGTGTGTTAGCTGCACCGTGGTAATGTATGCACTGTTTGAATTGATAAGCTCCTACCCCTATAGCTGTTTCTGCAAGATTTGTCTTAGGGTAAAACTTACAAAGACGTAAAATAAACACAAATTAACTAATTTATAGGGCCTTGATGAGGGTGAGTATCAAACAGTACCCCTTATTTAGGCTGTTTTTGTCACCATGTACCATAATTCTCACAATACTCACAATGTCATTTTTATTCTTAACTTATCCCTGTTAGTTGCTGGCGCCTTCTCCCTTTAATGAACGTTGACATGAAGCATGGCATCGCTACAGCATCACCGTAATCGTTCGCTCCACACAAACACACATTTCGGACATTATCGATGAACTAAATATAGGATAACTGGGAAGTACAGTACTGTTAATAAATTAAGCTCTGTGAAAGTGCTTTTCAAATTTCTGGAAATAATTTTGTCCCAAAAGTCTTACTTGACAACCAAATCCACTAAAATGTGATACCTTTAATATCGAGAACCGTTTAAATCTGGTCCGCTCGCGACCCTTCAAGCAGAGGCGTCGATCCATTTTTCGGATGGGGGGGGGGGCAAAAGTGGGAAAAATGTTTAACATTTTTTGCGCGCACCACGCGCCAAATTGCAATAAATTGAACAATTGTGTATGTTTGATATAATTTTATGCTAAGTTTAATGGTTTAGTAGTGCTTTCCAGTGCTTTTTGACATATCCTTGCATACATGTTATGAATTTTTCAAGTGTCAGAACTTATTGGGGGGGCAATCTATGGGGCGGCTGCCCGATCCCCTCCCCCCCCCCCTTGCACCCCAGGATCGACGACCCTGCTTTCAAGCCTGCTGGTAATGGTCATGGTCAGTAATTTAGACCTCTCTTCTATTTGGATTTTCACTCTTAACGTGTCGCTAGTGCAAATTGTCCCCCTTAAATAAGTACCAATAATATAAAAAATATGACAATAATACAATTAATTTCATTTTTTTTTCATATAGCATACGGACAACCCTCCCTAAATCACCGATCAAACTAATAGGTTTACATTGGATATTCTCCTAAAACATTGATATTTTATCACAGATGTGTGAAAGAAATTTGAAAAACATGTACATATTCTATGTATTTGCGCTATCTATTGTACAGAAATCTGCAGTCCTGGATAAAAGTTTGGAATATTTTTATTTCTTTGCATAAACCTGTTTTAAAGTGCAGATTTCTCACAATTTATGATCAATCACCCATGCAGAACAGATCATTGCTAAGTTCAAATGAGCTCTACTCAGGGGCTGCTCCAGGGTAAAATTTTAGGAGGGGCGAAATCCGTCGGAAAAATTTTCCCTGCCAATTTTTTTTTGACTCGCCAAACGGTAAGCCATTAACAGCGTCCGACAAGCGGGGGGCAGGGGGCCGACGACGACAAAAAGCATTTTTTTTTGTACGCCAATGTTTTTGTTATTAGCCAAAATCAACAATAGGTTGGGTGAAATTATCGAAAAACGGTAAAATTCCCGCCATTTTAAAAGGTTTGAAAAAATAGGGGTCGGACGCCCCCTCCCCTGGCCCCCCTGTGGCGCAGCTCTACTTCAGGACAATGAACCTGTTCTTGATATGATTGAAAGCTGCATTTGGTAGAAAAACATATTCTAAACTTTTGTCCATGACTGTATTACTTCACAAACTTCATTCTTACTTTAGAAATCCTAACAATATTGACATAAAAATTGCATTGTTAAAAAGGGCATGCTTTTATCTACAACTTTTGTATGCAACACTTTTGTCCCGCGAGCATATTTCAAAAGTCATAGCTGTTTGAAATAGACGCTACACTCCAAAATACAGTGCGTCCCAGAAAAAAAAAAAGAACCCTAAAACAAAGGCTTATTGTGCGGAATCAATGAGGCGTATAACTGCAAAAACAAATTCAAAATAAACTTTGACTTATGTTCTTTCAAATGATATATTAAGCAATGCATGCATCTCTGAATACCATGACTTTAAAAATTTAATGTCAAAAACCATTTGCTACACTTTCATACTGTGCACATCACTTGTCCATCTTTCTTTTTACGGGGTGCAGAGTGTAAAAACCATTACGTGTAGCAAATGGTTTTTGACATTAACGATGTAATCATGATACTCGGAGACGCATGTATGAATAAGTTTGATGAATGTATCATTTGAGAGAGCATAAGTCACAGTTTATTTTGAACTTGTTTCTGCAATTGATTCCGCACAATAAACCTTTGTTTTAGGGTTCTGTTTTTTCTGGGACGCACTGTATTGCTCAATGTGGCATTATTCAAAGCTCGACACGTTAAGAGTTAAGGTTAAAACCGATTTAAGACCGATTTAATTTCAACCGTTGGCCACAAGATTACCCAAAAAATAAATTCCTGGAAATTTGAGCATGTCCTAATATATAAATGTGTGTTGCTTGTAGATATGAACGAGTATATTATGCTGTTAACAGGGGTTGCACTTAACCCTTTTTCCAACTATAGCCAGGTGGACGAATATAAGCTTAAATTTTGGGCAGTCCGCCAGTGTTTTGACTAGCCCTCCCCCAAATTGAATATTTTTATATTGTTTCATACAACACTGAAGTAATATTTTGGCTAGCCATGCGGACTAGTTACTTTAAATTTTGGCTAGCCCGCCATGCTTTTTGCTAGCCAGTGGCTAGCGGGCTACTGTTAATCGTGAACTGCTGTAGTGATGTCATGATTTTGGTGAAGACCTTTGTCTCTTTTGTGAAGTGGCAAATTGGTGCTTGGAAAGACAAAAGAGGTTTCGATGAAAAGAACGTTTTATAATTGTATTGAAAAGGATTAAAATTCACACGGGCAGAATAAATGATATACACGTATCTCTATTCCTGTCAGTGAATAAGTATGTGAAAACATGCACATAAAATAACTACCGAAAATGCAGACCGTAAACTTTTTTTTTTTTTTTTCATTCGCAACCGATTGACATTTTATTTAGATTGGAAAGCGCACATGACTACGTTGTTTAAATACTTCAATTGTAAGGGTGAAAATATACATGTATATGTACAGGGCTCTGTGAGTCCTATGTGTATTTCGAAATCTCCACGACTACATCTCCACTGGTTCAAAATAAAACTACACTGTGACATTATCAAATTTTGCACTTTAATGTGTGTGTGTGCTTTTTTTAACTTATATGTTGTAAATTGACGAGAGTGTTGGGAGATTATGTACTACCACAAGAGGGGAACGCAACAATTACCAGACAAAAACTAACTTAAAGTGCATTAAGGCAATATGACATGATTGTCGAGGTCCTGTCACAAACACCTATAAAGAACGACAACCAACGGTTAACATCCAATAACATTATGGTGCTTTTTATCCCCTCCCTTACGGTATGAATTTCGAGCGAGTATAAACACTGATGTAGTTTCATTTTCTGAAGAGTCCCCCACCCTTGCTAGCAGAACATCAGCCGGTATTTGCTATGCTCTCCATTGTCCTGCAAAACACAGACACACACAGAGACAGACACCCAGACAGACAGACACACGCACACACACACACATACACACACACACATATGGCAATAGCAAGCAGGGGGGGGGCAGAAATCATGGAGTTTCCCTTTTTGATCTCGGATTTTAGATTTTGAAATAGTTTGATCAGTAAATGAGTGTCCTCCAACAAAAATTCTGCCTACGGCCTTACACACCCACACCCACCCACCCCACCACACCCCACACCACACACACCCACACCACACACACCCACCCACACCACACCACACCCACCACACCACACCCACCACACCCACCACCCACCACCACCACCACACACCACACACACCACACACACACACACACACACACACACACACACACACACACACACACACACACACACACACACACACACACACACACACACACACACACACACACACACACACACAAAACCTACTTTATCTGCTTTTGGCATTTCATTCTGTCAATTCACTTGTGCACCCTATGATATCCAGGGTTGACAAGAAATATAGCCACTATGTCGGCCCTTCTCGGGCACTACCAATACACCCAAAGACGTGTTTTCCCAAAATAAATTAAAGCACAAGTTTAGTTTTGGCAATTTCTTTTTTATTTGAAAGCTTTATGCCCAAAGGTTACATCATACCAATAACAGATTCTGAATGTCTTTCGTTTTTTTTTTTAAATTAATGAAAAATCTTGGGGGTGGGGGGGGGACCCCGAGATTTTCGACTATATTTTACAGTATAGCATCCAAGCGTTAATAAGGTGTTAAGGTTATCTGAATTATAACTTAGCAGAAAGATAAGACTGTGATCTGTTATTGGTGTGATATGACGACCTTTGGGCATAAAGCTTTCAACACACATTAAAGTAAATAAGGGGGTGGGGGACAGGGAAAGTACAAGAAAATTTGGCTAAATGGTATGAGAGTTATGCATCTATAGGCATTCCTCTTTTACTGCGGATTCCGGTTAAAGGCATTTACCATAAGTAGAGAAACTTGTCCCATAAGGTGTCACAATATCATTTCATACAACACCACAATTAATGCTTTGCAGATCAGGGGCGTCGATCCTGGGGTGGCAAGGGGGGCTGTCGCCACCCCAATGAAAATATTGGGGGGCAAACATATCGATTTGCCCTCCAATAATTTTGACAAAAAAAATCATAATATACAATGCAAGGATATGTTTAAAAAGCAAGGGAAAGTACTGTGAAACCATTAAAGTTAGCATAAAAATGTTATTAAACACACAAAATTGTCAAATTTTACAAAATTTTTTGGCGCGCTTTGCACACAAAATTTTGTATTGCAATTTGGCATGCATAGCGTGTCGAAATTTTTTGAAATGTTTTCTCTTTTGCCCCCCAATCCCAAACATCGATCGACGCCCTTGTTGCAGATGTCAGTCGAGAGCTCATTCAGAATCATGCACTGATCATCACCAGACACATCAAACTGCATCTTTCCCGCCATGCATTGGACTCACACGTAGGTGAAATAAATGTCATGATAAAATCTCCACATAATAGCAATACATGTATTTTTCAAATGCACATCAAAAAAAAATTTCAAAGTAATGTAATAATAAAGTATTTAATATCAATTCCTTGCATTTACATTACATTACATACACATGTACAAGTTAGAAATGCTTCAATAGTTTAACCCGAGTCACTAAGACATGCACCATCATCATGCTACATTGCATTTTTATTAGGCTAAACATAATGTATTGTAACATAAATTCATACTATAACTTTGTCCTCAACTATAACTGAACAGACTATAGAAATAACTATGGCCGTGAAGTTGAATTTGTTAACTCCAAAGGCAATTCACTGTTTATAGTATACAGTGCACTCCCATTATAACGAACATAGTTATAACCAAAATCCTGTTTCAACAAAGAAAAAATTCAGGTCTTCAAATTCTTATCTACATACTTTAAATATTTGGTTATAATGAAATTTCAATACAACGAAAGAAAAACGCCGGTCCAGAGGACTTCGTTTTACCACAAGTTGCCTGTACAAAGCAAATGCATAGCGACAATCTTACTAACAAGATTAACAACATTCACAAGATTAGGTTTTCCAGAAGTAAAAATAAAGCCTCAGTCACTCGTTTTGGGCACAGAAAAAAATGATTATTGATCATAGTTAAACAATATTATTACTACTACTACTATTACTACTACTACTACTGCTACATTTTATTATCATCTGATGCCAAATGTAGATCTTGTCAACCAGAATCATTTTGAATAACATGTAGTTATTTGGTTTGTTATGGCTAGCAATGTATCATCAAATTCATCATTGCTGGAGGGCTGTATTACACAAGTGGCCGCACATCACAGAAAATACCAACATTGCATTCTGATTATGCACATGAATAACTGATTTTCATGTAGACAATGTCTTGTAGTACAGCAAAGATGTGTGTGCTTGTACAAGCAACAATTTGTGTCTCTTATAACAAGCCAGGATTACTTATTGCTATGATAATAAATGCGCTCTCAGTGGTGAGGAGGTGACAGTTTTGGAAAATGGCGTTTCGCATCTGTTTTCCGATTTTGTGTAATTTTATGTGCCTGTTTGTCGTGAAAGAGATGTGATCCGTACCTGTGGCTAGACTGAAGTGACGCCACAAATGGTGGAGAACCCGGGCATGTAAAGTATTAACTGTGATTTCTTGTAACAATTATGGCTAATCACAATCATAGTATCAGACCCCCATTTTTTGAGGGACACAATGATCAGAATGTGGAAGAGTGGATTGCTTCGTATGAAAGGTATGCCGATTTTGTAGAATGGAATGACAGGAAAAGGTTGACTGGATTTAAGAGCCTCTTACAAGGAAAGGCGGCCCGTTGGCTAAGGGATATAAATGATGAAAAAGATGGGAAGAACGATGAGAAATACACATGTCTGAAGGAACAATATTTGCTGAAATTTCAGTTATCTGGCCCACGTTAATTCCAAATGAGGACAGAATTAAACAAAATCAAACAGAAGGTAGGAGAGAACATAGAAACTTACCTGAGCCGAATAGAGAAACTGTTTCATCAACTCCAAACCAGTGAGGATAACAAACTGCATTATTTTACACAGGGTCTACAAAACTCTATACAGGGTGGCCCAGAAAGAATGCTACGAGTATGATCACTAATTTTTTCACCATTATCGGCAAAATGTCACTCATTTTTATTTGTTGCTTAGAACATTCTTTTTCCAATAAAATGATACCAAGATCACTGATTTTGAGTAAGGAGTTTTGATTCTAGGCCCATTTTTCGAAGGCAATGCAACTTCCCAAATTTGCCAATTTTTCAACAGCGGCGGTCATTGAAACGCGGAGATATTCTGGCCTGCCAGCTTGCCATACCGGACAAACCGCAATGACAATGGAGACATAGCTCGCATCGTCTTCCTTATGAAAACAAGGGCATTCCAGCCCTTTTGTCATTGCAGTTTGTCTGGTATGGCAAGCTGGGAGGCCAGAATATCTCAGCGTTCCAATGACCGCCGCTGTTGAAAAATTGGCAAATTTGGGAAGTTGCATTGCCTCCGAAAAATGGCCCTAGAATCAAAACATCTTACTCAAAATCAGTGATCTTGGTATCATTTTATTGGAAAAAGAATGTTCTAACCAACGAAATAAAAATTAGTGACATTTTGCCAATAATGGTGAAGAAATTAGCGATCATACTCGTAGCATTCTTTCTGGGCCACCCTGTATAAGCCCATGTTTTGCGTATGTTGCCAGAGAACTTTGAAGGGGCAATCAATGTTGCCCAGGCTGAAGAAGGGGCACAGGTGGTAGAAGCAGGCTCTCTTGTTAGTGCCATCGTAGATAAGTTAACGACCAGAGTTAACGCACTCCAGACAAAATGTAGCCCTGGAGGTGACGGCAAAAAGGAAGTGTATTGCCAACTTTGCATACCCACGGCATTTGCAGTCCTCTAACCAGTGTCATCCGTCCCATCCATGGACACAATGTGCTTCCCCAGCAGGACCGGCATTTTACAGTCAGAGTACGCATTAAGCGACACAAGGCTACAACCAGAGATGAGTCCTGAATACACTTTAACAACAAGTATGTGTTTGCTCGAGCATGAAGAAATAGTCTGCGACCACTTGCATCCCACAAATGCCTAAGTGACTAGGAAACAAGCCTGCAGTATGGAGCTGAGTATTGAAGTAAATTGACCACAGCCACATTCAGGAAACACAAACAGTAGCAACGGCATCCCAAATATTAAAATTAGAATCAAGTCAGATGATAAATTTGCCCCCTACATGGGCAACTGTATATCAGTTCACAAGAACATTATCAACTGCCATAGAATACGTTGCACTTTGCAGGTTGCGAAAGTGGCAGAGCTGCTCATGGTGCTGGAAAAAGGCCAAACGGAAGACATGGCAAGAAAATCACTGGACAGCCTGATTGTCAATCCAGGTCATTCCTCAGAGAGATGAAGTCCACCGCACCCTTTATGATGAGGTTGAAGAAGATGTAGAATTTTACACCAAGCAGGCTTATAGTATAACTCTACATAACATGTTTGTATGTGCCACACAACAGTTAGAGGATCACTTGCCAGGTAGCACATACACAAACCCCACTCCTTCTTTGGTAGATGAGACATCAACTTGTCCTAAAGACAATGTTGCTGCAGAAAGAGTGTTTGCAGGTCTGGACCATCTGAAGCGCAAAAGTCCAAACATCACAGCACTTGCAATGGAAAGCATCCTGCTATGGGCGTTGAATAAAACTGGAGCATTTTTGGATGCATGCAGTTCAGAAAAGAGAGAAAAACTTATCTCTAAAGCCATGAAGAGTAGAAAACATGTTGTGAAATTGTATCATGATAAAATTAATATAACCAAAGCAAACTGGTCGCAAAGATGTTGAAAAACATCTACAAGAAAAAGAAGATCGTGAAAAGAAATTGGCGTCACAAACAGTCATCAACACAGACACAGTTTTGAAAACATGTGGGTTCGGGTTGCAAAAGTGGCAAAGCTGCTAATGGTGCTGGAAAAGGGCCAAATGGAAGATGTGGCAGGAAAATCACTAGACAGCCTGATTGTCAATCCAGGGGCCTGTTTGATAAAGCTGTTCTTAAAGTTACAAATGACTTTACAAACGACTGGAACATGTTCTTGGGTGCAACTCTAATCACAATCTTAATCATTTAGCACAAGAACTGATCACCAGTTGTTCCTAAAGTCATGCGTAACTTAAGGACAGCTTTATGAAACAGACCCCTGATAATTATTTGAGATTCCTACATACGCTGAGCAAAGAAACTTTGACTTTTGCGGGACTATAACTTTGCCAAGAGGAAGCACAATGGTAGTTCAGTACCTCAAGAGCGCTTTTACCTTCATGCTCGGATGAGCACATGTGGGTGGGACAAACCACACAGGACCAAACAAATTTGGTGAGATAATCAGACTCATGAGGTCGTTCTATCCAGTGTAGAACTTGAACCTAAACATTTCCATGAATTAACTCTTTTACAATTTTTTTATTCTTGTCTTGCTTTTTTTTACGCATTATTCAATATAGATCTTACCAGAACTCTTTTCGGAATGTTAAATTCTTGATTTTGTGCCAGAGTTGGGTACTGCTGATGGAGTGATCAGTTTCACGGCAAGACGGGTTTTCCACAAACACTCCTCCTGTGCTCCTTGTGGCATTCAATGTAGGAAAGTTGCCATCCACCAAGGTGGTTTATCCTCTGCACTTGCACAAAAAAACCCTGATCAGTAGTCTCACCGCTGCACATGCAGACAAAAAAACCCTTATCATGGGTTTCTTCTCTGCACATGCCCAGCAAAACTGATCAGTAGTTTAAATTCTGCACATGCAGAGAAAAACCACTGATCAGTAGTTTCAACTCTGCACAAGCAGAGAAAAACCACTGATCACTAGTTTCAACTCTGCACATGCAGAAAATAAACCCTGTTACCACCAAAATGTGTGCCCAAAACATGCGCCTGCTAAACATAACATACGCACGGCTCTGCCATAACCTGCACGTGGGTCTGCAGAACATACGTATGGCTCTGGCAGAACGTGCGCCTGGTTTCGGCAGACCGTACACGTCCTTCTGACAAAGCGTATGCATGGCTCGGACAGAAGGTACGTATGGCTCGTACAGAATATATGTATGGGTATTCTTTATCAAACTTTTATACAGTTCTTAACGTAAGCGTGGCCTTGCTATATCATTCGCGTGGCCTGGCCATGTCATACACATGACCTTGTCATGTCATGCGCATGGTCTAGCCATGTCATACGCATGGCCTGGGGGGTGTTTCATCAAGCTGTTTGTAACTGCTGAAATCATTCGTAAATACCCTGAACTGTTCATAAGTGCCCTGAGTTGTTCGCAAAGTCTTTCGTAGAGTTGTTCGTAAATTTACGAACAACTCGGGGTGTTTCATAAAAATTTTAGTTAATCGTAACTGCAACAAGTTGCGCATAACTTTACGACAGGTTTTGGGTTATTCTTAAAATAAAAAAGTTGTTCATAGAGTCATGCGTATATAAGTGCAGTCATAGCAACAAAATGGCTGCAGTACGAGAAAGGCGAGTGTTTATACCAAGGGAAGATCTGCTAGAAGGGCTGAATGATAAAAAAATTAAGAAAGTGTATCATTTCACTTGAAGAGGAATAGCATATCTCGTGGACCTGTTGAGAGCTGATTTAGAACACCACACGAACAGAAACCAAACCCTCCATGTCATCTTACAAATCTGCATCGCACTGATGAATTACGCTGGTGGGTCTGTCTTGTCCCAAATTGCGAAAACCCAACGTGTTAGCAACGCGACTGCATCACGATGTGTTAGAAGAGTGACACTGGCTATTGCATGTCGCCGGAGTGAGGTAAGCATTAAACTACCAAAGTAAAAGGCCTTTGTTATGAACACAGTTGTTATCTGACTGTCTTTCTGTTACTTAGCTTTGAAAAAAGAGGTCTGATATATAACACTAGTAAAGATTCTAGACTCGATTTACTCTTTGTACATGTGGCTTGAACACAACCATGATGATAATTTAAAAAAAGAGGAAATTCTGGCTCAAATCTTGAATCTGATCATACGTTACAGACTAACACTAACGTTTAAGTTGATATAAATCTACTCACATTGTGGATAAGCTGCAGCAAACCATAGATACTTAAGAGAAGTGCTCGGTCAGAGATTATCGTGCTCTGTTAAGTCTTACATTATCAAGACTAATAACATTTAACAGGAGAAAACCCGGGGGGGGGGGGGCGAGTCAAATATAATGCTGTACAATGTGTTTAAAGAGAATACACAGTACTGGATGATTACTTGCAGAACAACATTTTAATATCAACTGCTTTCAAACCTTCTGTGAACAGATGGTATTCTAAAAATGTCACTATAGTACAGCAGAGAGTAGTTGAAAACAACAAAACACTTCGTTTTGGACATATCTGTTACACAAATCCCCACTGCTGACAAAGTACTAACACAGAAATCTATATGTGGGACTATGTTAATTGTTGCCATACACACTGCAGCAACGGAGCCTAATCCGTCGCATAACATTTGTATTGCATATGAAGTGAATTAGTCCACATTATAATGCAAATGTAATTTACTGCTCGACTGGAAAATTAGAATATGTGAAATTTGATGAAAGATTTTCCATCATCAAACCAGACTGTGTATTTTCTTAAAGGGGTGTTTTTTGCCTCGCGTATACGCGTTAAGGGTATCAAAAACACTGATTTTCAACCAAAAGGTTGATTTGAAAGACTGGTCAAACGTATTTAGGGTATTTTTTTCCCCAAAGCTTTTTGTGAAAGACTGGTCAAACGTATTTAGGGTATGAACTTTTCCCAAGCTTTATCCTCCTCATTTAAAAAAAGTGCTTTCTCTGGTTACGAAACCAATGTATACAACCCTGGGAACATCCGCAGGAAAACGGATAATGAAATTTGTCACCTCTTTGTCCACGCGCACAGCTTCAGTGAGTAAAGTCTATGGCGTGGAAATTGGTCACCAGCCACTGATGAAAAGAACAGCAGTCAATGCATGCATGCATATAGAGTGGTGACATAAACCACGTGTTTTCAGAATCTTGACTGGACATTGCTAGCGCTGTCAGTAGCACCACGTGCACATGTGCCAGGAAAACGATAATGCCAAGATAACTGTTATGTAAGCTTATAAGTTTACTCATTTCTTTAAATCAGATATTCAGTAAATTTAAATTCATCGTATGTACGAATTATTTAGATGGTGGATAAGAAGGCAATTCAGTTTGTGGTCATGGTGGTAGGCTACCCGGGTAGGCTACGTAGGAAAGCAAGGTGCAAAATTCTGCCCCAATGCAATCTTTCACACAATGAATAGCCAGTGCACAAGTACTTGCATACTTCGAAGCACACATCAAGAGATCCTCACATCAACATGACGTGACAAAATACCATGACCGGCTGCTTAGGAAACGGCCTCCTTAAAACAAAAACAACAACAGCAGAAGGAAACTGAATCTAAAGAAATGAGGCAGAAACTAATGAAGGAAAAAACTAAACAGGAACTCCATTCCCGTTATGCAGATGTAAACAACATATTCACAGGTATCTTCAAATTCAGAGAAGACTAATCAGCAGTTATCTGCAAATACTGCCTTGTACCGATAACTTTGATGCCACAGAGACGGAAGCCCATTCACAACATCAGGGAACATGTCATGTCTGTTGAACATAAAGCCAAGGCCAAAGCAAACAAATCACAATCATTCTTGACATCTTTTTTTCAAAAGAAGTGATACCCAAAACAAGAAAACACAGAACACAATCTCTGCTATGGCTTCTATCAGAACACTGTTACACTCAACAATACTGTACATAAATTAGACAAGTGGTGATAACTTGTTTAGTGGCCAAAATGTGGAAATGAAGCATGCGGAAAACTTGTTTGGGGGGGGGGGTGTCTGGAAATAATTTGGTCATGCATGTGTACAGTATTATGTACAGCATGTTTGCTGTGACTGCAGCCAATGGTCTGATAGCCCACATGTTCGGCCCAATTGAAGGAAGGCGACACGACAGTTACGTTTCGGGAGTCTGGATTAATACTACACCAATTGGAACAGCGATCGTATCCCCATGGAAACATCCTGTGTATTTATAGTGACCCTGCGTATCCGTTGCGTGCCCAGTTGCAGTCCCCCTTTAAAGGCACAAATAAGACTCATGAGCAAGTAGCATACAACACCTCCATGAACACTGTCAGGTCAGTGTCAAGTGGATGTTTGGTGAAATAACCAGTATTTTCAAATACATTAATTTCAAGAAGACTCAAAAACTTTGCCTGTCAGCTTGCGGCAAAATGTACATCATGAACATTTCAGAAACAAAGAACCCATACTCTGAGCAGGGAAAATTTGCACTGTGCTACATTGTGTTTCTTTTATCGCATACATGTAGCACTGGTGATCATAGAAACAGGGATGAGTTGGAGAATGTTTTACAAACTTTGACCCAATTGCAAGGGCATGCTCGACAATTTCGCAAACATGGGGTGTTTTGTCATCCTTTGATAATTTAACTTCATCCTTGTTTCGAGAACTCAATCCTGCAATACTAAGAGATTTCTCATATCGTGTTCCAAGAGTAAGAATTGAACGTAGGGGACATATAGACCGTACAACATTAGTAGAGATCACCTATGGCTCTGTTAAATGAAGGTTTCAGCATAAATCGTATAGCTTCTCTACTTAGAGTAAGTTGGTGTACAGTGTACAGACATTTGCAAACTTATGGAATAAGAACATCCCAATATTCCAATATTAATGATGCAGAGCTTCAGACAGAGGTTTTAACTCTTCACAGACAATTTCCCCAAGCTGGCCAAGGAATAATGAATGCGTTGTTCTTTAACAAGTGGGCTATGTGTTCAAAGAGATCGCATAAGAAATGCATTACGAACGGTCAATCCTGTCAGTACTGCAATGAGATGGAGCACTGCAATTCCTAGAAGGTGACATCAGGTCCCCCATCCAAATTTTATCTAGATCAGAGGTCAAGGTCAAGGATGGACTCCCTACTAGTGGGCTACCAGAGCAGGAGGGAGAGGATACAGAAACAGAGGAGGAGATGATAGAGAAGATCTGCAAGCTAGCAGGAGAAGTTGGAGTTGGTTAAAAGCCTAATGATGTTGCGTCTTGCCACCATTTTGGGAAGAAGCCTGGAGCAGCAGCGAAGCCCTGCCAATGCATGGTGCGATTCATCGCCCGAAGGAAGCGGGACGAGTTATACAATGCCAGGTTCCAGCTGAAGGGAAGGCTCCCTGCAAGGGGGATTTTTATCTGACCCCTCTTTGTTATGCGGTGCTGATGGCAGCAAAGAATGCACCAGGTGTGAAGCAGGTGTCATCTAGAAATGGAAACATCTCCTGCAAATGAAAGATGATGCATTTAAGAACCTCCTCTCCCCTGATGACCTCTTTGAAATCAGGGTTGAGGACATCAAATATTACAAAATTCTGGAGAGGCAACATTTGTTAACAAGGCAGGATGTTCAAAACAATGAAAGGTTTCTCAGTTTAAAGGGAATACATCGTCACAATGATGACACAATAAGCGAGGATCTGTGGGTTAAGGAGATGCTTTCCCATGGTGAGAGTGATGCTGTGTTGCTCTACAACGCACAGGGATCATCATGACCAGATATAAATGATCTAGGCATACATGATTTTGTGTTGGGTATTATGACCTCCCTCCAGAAGGAGATGTTAGTTTCGTTTGGAAATCATATTGTTTGCATGGATTTCATTCATGGAACAAATGCATATGATTTCTCCCTGGTAACAGTTCTAGAAGTCAGTGAATTTAGTTTCAAGTAGCATGGTGCATTTCTGATAGAGAGGATGACTAGGGCAGTGTTGTCATGCTTTCTGAGGAAAATTTATGATGATGTGGGCAACAGAGAATTGCAGTCCTCCGTCTATAAAACACCGAGATGACTTCCAGAGGAGCCTGATGAGAAGTTTGAAATTCTGTCTGACAGAGTTGAGGCTGGGTTTATGGAGGATGAGGAGATGCAAAAGTTTGGCGAGTACTTTGCTCATTACATTGAGAGAGTCAGATGCCTGTTTGTTACAGGAAAGGTTCTAGGATCAATACAAACACGTGGAAGCATTACACCATACACTAAAGTACATGTATATGAAAAGGCAAGCAAATAGGAGAGTTGACCGATGCATAACACTTCTAACTCAGTTTACCAGGGATCATAGGTTTGACCATTTGGTTGTGCGCACAGCAGCCAAAGTTTAAGTCTACTCGGGACTAAGAGAATGATTATGCAAGGTATTCAGGAACAGGAATTGGATGTGTCTACAGGTGGTGAACACAACTATAATAGGCAGCAGGAAGATTCACAATCTGTAAGGAGAGAAGGTACTCAGGTTTCCTCTAGACTACCTTTAGCTAAGCCATCTCAAGAAGAAAGAGAACGGGAAGATTCACAATCTATAAGGAAAGTAGGTACTCAGGGTTTCCTCTAGACTTCTAGCTAAGCCATCTCAGGAAGAAAGAGAACATATTGAGCAAGGTATTCAGGAACAGGAATATATTGTGTCTACACGTGGTGAACACAACTATAATAGGCAGCAGGACGATTCAAAACCTGTAAGGAAATTAGTGACTGTTTTTTTTCAAAATCTAGGCATAGATGAGTTTGTGTTGGGTATTATGACCCCACTCCAGATGTTGTTTCATTTGGCAATCACGTTTAATATTTGCATGGATTCCACTCATGGAACAAATGTATATAATTTTTCCTTGGTAACAATTCTAGTAGTTGGTGAGGAGTTCCCAGTATCAGAGAGGAGATAGGGCAGTGTTGTCATACTTTCTGAGGAATTTTTTTTTGATTTTGTAGGCAACAGAGAATGTAGTCCTCCATCTACAAAACACAGAGGAGCATTCTCAAGGAGAGTAACAAGAAGTTTCAGTTTCTATTTGACAGAGCTCAGGCTTCACTCCAGCCCCCTCCCCCCAAGCAATTGCAGGAGAGAGGAAGAGGTCAGGGTCTAGCCAAGTATCTTCCCCCTCACAGCATGGGACATGGGTGAGGCCTTGCCCGATTTTTTCCCCCTATGGGTTTGGGTCGCGGGTTGGCGAGTAATTCATCCATCTGGTTACGACTCACATTTTCACTCAGACAGGTGTGGTTGGTATGAGGGGAAAAATCAGCTGGTCAAGCCACCAACCCGAGAATCCTGTCGAGTTTGTGGGAGGGGTCTTGAACTTCTGCGACCCAGAATTCTATAAGGACTCCCACTTCCTGGACAGGGTGCTCAGTAGGTTCCCCAAAAAGGGCAGCTGGAAGGTGGCGATGGGGATCCACCCCAAGAACGCCAGCGACTACACCCAGGAGCATTGGGATAGTCTCGTGAGACACCTCAACAGCCCTGTGGTTGTTGGGTTCAGTGAAGTCGGCCTCGACTTTACTGTTTCCCCCCAGACCTGACCAGACTAGGAGGCACTGTTACGGCATCTCCTGCATCTGGGCACACAAGGCCACATCCTGATATTACATCTGCGGGATGCCCCACAAGATGCGGAAGGTAGGGCGGTGCACAACATCAGCCGCCGCCTCCTCCGCCAAAAATGCTCCAGGCTGCAGCAGATCCATGTCCACTGTTCCAGCAGTAATGTAGACCAGGTGAAGGCCTGGACCAGCACTTTCCCCCATTGCTACTTCGGCATACCAGGGCTGGCCCGGTCCTTCTGGCAGTGCGAGAAATCCTCAATGAACACCTCCTGTTGGAGACCAATGCCCCCATCTTGCCCCCTACCCAGGAATGAAAGCTAATTCGCCCGAGTTTCTGGGTGATGTGGGAGCGATTGTGGCATCTCTGCGGGAAGCCCCCCTGGCAGACAAATTGTCGCTGGTGGCGGCCAACGCCAAACGGCTGTATGGCCCATAAATACCCCTAGGTCAAACATGTAAATAGTAGATAAGTAATATTGACATCGCCACACCCATGCACAGCACCACACCACATCGCACAAGTATAACACTAATCTACGTATGAAAATATAAAATGTTTACTGTTTTACCATTCTAGTTCAATTCTGTTGCTTAATTTTTAGAATTTGATCAACTTTCCCTCAAAGCTCCAGAAGACTTCGACAAGTATAGGTAGGCTATTTTTACATTCATTTTTTTCCCCCTTTTTGTTTGAACCCCCCCCCCCGGTACACCTAGGCAATGGAATTAAATAAATGTAAATAGTTAAATGGTAAATATCGTAATTATGCGAAGATAATCATGTCGTTAAAAAATAAGGCGATGTTACCACAAAATAATTGCATAATAAAGACCTACGGGTAGGGGGGACATGGGAATTGGGACGCCCCTTTTGATGAAGATAGTGTTACTTTTCACCACTCCTTCCAAAAGCAAACACTAGCCAACACATCTGAATGCCCCCATATTTATTTTTTTTCTTTGTTTTTTCCTTTGGAGAGGGCCTCAGTCTTGTTGGCTGGGGGGATGTGTAGTGAAAGTACCCACCAGTAGAGGGCGGCAATCATAACCCAGGGGTTCTCTTTCGCATATCTGTGACCCATGGTAATATTAGGATTGGGCAATGTAGGGCGCTCTATATCTATTCGCACCCCGCCCGATTCAATTTCCTGCCAATCAGGTCACAGGATTACGCAACTGGATCTGGAATCACGGATCTTCAATCATCACTCATAACTTGGACAACAACACCAGCTTTAGACACACGCAGATCGACATACCTAGATCTTGCTGCAGACAGATTCCTGGTTATGGCAAACAACCTGGAATAAGGTATCTTTGTGTGTGGTGTGTCAATGTCCAACTTTCACTCTATCTGTCAGTGCAGCTGTGCAGTATTTGATCACGAACATACAATGATTGAGAGAGGACAGTAGACTCTTAGTTAACACGAACTATCATGTTTCTACTGAAGCTTGTTTTCTGGAATGAACCGGCTAATGGAGTAGAAGAGCCCAATAGAAACAGACCTTTAGCCACTAATTATCCTTCTTTTTGTAGGATAATAGTGGAGAGCTATACCGTAAGATACCGTAAGACGTCAAAAGAAACAGCCCATTGCGGTATCAACCGGTTAGCAACCGGAAATCAACAAAACCACGTGATCGGAATATGACCCCTGGCTCTACCGGGCAACGCAGCTTCCACACGCGCAGTATGCAGTACAGTTTACAGGGCCGTGTGTATACTGTAACAAAGTACTGTTTCATTTTAATTCTGTAATTCATTTCATTTCATTTGAGCCATTTCATTACTTTTCATCACGGCACCTGCTTCAGTCAAAGGGAGTTCTTCTACGTGCTTCTTCTGTGTGCGAGATGTATTTGATTAATTGAACATACGTAGATCGAACTCAGAGTTAATATGGCCACATCTCACATGTCTCAGTCCCAGTTTCAGGTCAATCTCAGAGCCCGTCTCAGAGTCAGAGTCAGAGTGAACCAGATCTAACATTTTTCTGCACTGACACATCTATCAAGGTGTTAATAGTTGTATGGGGTGAGGCAGACATCCAAAGAATTATGGACGGTAAGACGAATAAAACAGCCTAGCCTATATGAAAATGGTGGAAAGGCTCAAAGCCAAAGACTGTAACAAAGTTCAGCTAATCAGCAAAATAAAGAATCTGAAGTCGCAGTTTACAAACGTGCAGAGAGCGAACAGAAGTGGGGCCAGCAGGGATGTGATCTACAAGGTCTGCCCTTACTGGGATGAGCTGTTGCCAATTCTCAATTCAGGTAAACTGAATGTTAAGCACCATATAAGCAGCCATAATGTTAGAGTATAACATATCTAACTGTAACTTTTGCTAATTATTGAAAACTTGCCCGAGCTCAAATGTTTTCTGTGTGAAATGTAGCCGGTAGGATGTGCAGTCGACCCGGACCCACACCGGATCTAGATCTAGACCTACCTCGCAACAGCCTCTCCTAACAATATGAATTCATTAAACGTTTAAATGTAATCCTTTGCATGAATATCTGCAAGAAATGTGAAAAAATTAACGTAAATTGTAAGTGGGTCCTCCAATTTAGGCACCTTTTTCAGCTTTGTTTTGCTGTAACTTTGCAGTGTGGTACATGTACATGTAAGTGTAACCAAGTCATTTTTGGAGACAGAGTGACAAATTATTTTGTGCAACAAGGAGAGACACCAACCTGTGTACCATACCAGTGACAGTGGAAGTGGACGCCGTTTCGCGTATGGGGAAATAGCAACATGTGTTTACTGTTACTTTACCTTTATGTTGAACTTACATTATTCTTAAAGTGTTGCAGTTACATTGGGACTGTTGGTTGATTATTAATAAACTGTGTTTAACTCATTTTGATATCTGAACTATTTCTTCATTCCATGTGTTCATCTTCTACGTTGGACAATCGATCATCATCCACCCGTTACGATAAAACCTATTTCGTGCAACACATCAACTCAACTCATTGGCATTTCATTACAAATTTAACACCAAACCACAACAAACTCACACACGTTACACTACTTCCAATCACTACCAGAAGATTCCCTACAAAAAAATTCTCTGGCAGCAACAAGTCCTCAACCACAGCTCCAAGAAGTATGCATTGGCATCCAGTACTCCTGAGATTAAGCATCGCAC